>ML425167.1:519-26627 GCA_005239525.1 Nicotiana knightiana
TTGTGTTTTAGGAGTCTATTTATAGGTTTAGGGTGAACCCTAACCGTGTAGGAGATGTCTATTTCACTTGGGAAACACTTAAACCCGTCACAACTCGATTTCTGGTCGACTGGGGACCCTGGCGTTTGGACCCAAAGGCCTGGATAACGCCAGGCAAGGGCTGACGTTTCAGCCCTAACGCCTGGCTAACGCCAGGGTAGGGTTGGCATTTCAGCCCTAACGCCTGGCTAACGCCAGGTAGGGCTGGTTGTTTGGCTCTGTCTCCCGGCTATCGCCCCGGTGTCTCCTTTTGCGTATTTTTCGACGTATTTGCATCCTTTTAGCTCCGTTTCCATCTCCACTTCACCTACACATGAAATAAACTCCATTAAGCACATAACAAGTGTAATTTTATCATTAATGCGCATAAAATGTAAGGTATATCACATGTTAAACTATGCAATTTAGTCTCGCATCAATATTCTATCTATATTGAGCTTTACTGTTAAACCTGGAAGCATGGCTACATTCATGTACAACACCTGTAGATTATGAGCTTCTCTGAGATATTATTGTCATATTTTCTGTTAATTTTCGTACTGTTAATTATTTATTGGGACGGTATTGTTCGAGCTCGTCACTGCTTTCAGTCCAAAGGTTAGACTTGTTACTTATTGAGTTGGTTGTATTCACGCTAAACCCTGTATCTCGTTTGCAGATCCAGGTACTTCTAGGCATGGTGGTTGCTGATTTCTAGTTTTCATCAGTTCAGAGATCATTGAGGTAGTTGCCTTGGCGTCCGCAGATCTTGACTCTCCTCCTTTATCTTTTTGTTTTGTTTATACTGTTCTACTTTTCTAGACATAGTTTCATTTGTTAGACCGTGTTATTAAAAAGATGCTCATGTACTCCGTGATACCCGGATCTTTTGAGAAATTTTGTATTGAGTTATGGCGTTTTCATCTAGCTTAATGAGACTTTTACTTACTTAAACCTATTTCAGTATATTTTGAATTTAAAAATGTTGGTATTGTGTGAGTTATCATCTTGCCTAGTATCATGATAGGCGCCATCACGACATGATGTGTTTTGGATCCTGACAAGTTGGTATCAGAGCCTAGGTTACATAGGTCTCACGAGACATAAGCAGGTTTATCAGAGTCTTGCGGATCGGTGCGGAGACATCTGTACTTATCTTCGAGAGGCTGCCGAATCCTTAGAAATACTTTACATTATTGTATTCTTGTCATGCGAATTTGTTAACTTCGAGAACTAAACTTCTGTCATTCTATTCTCTCACAGATGGTGAGGATACGTGCTACCGGATCAGGCGGACGGCCACCAGTACCACCAGCTAGTGTCACAAGAGGCCAAGGTGCGGCTCGTACAGTAGCTAGAGAAGCACCTGTGGATACACCAGTCGCTCTAGCTCAGGAGCAAGTTTCAAATGTGGTTGAGCCGGTGGGACCAGCTCAGGCACCAGCTGTGCCTATTGTGATTCCAGGATTTCAGGAGACTTTGGCCCGGATATTGACTGTTTGCACTAGCCTTTCTCAGGCGGTTTCTGTTCAGGCCGCGCCAACCACTTCTTAGGCCAGGGGAGGTAGTCAGACTCTCACTGCCCGTACTCCATAGTAGGTAGTGCAGGGACTTCAGACACCGGGAGTACTACCAGCCCAACTGGTTGTAGTTGCTCAGGCCTAAGTAGGTCCCGTTATAAATGTTGAGGAGCAAAAGAGACTCGAGATATTTGGGAGGCTCCGGCCTCCATCATTCAGTGAGGCTAAGTCAGAGGATGCTCAGGACTTCTTGGATAGGTGCCAGCGCATTCTTTGCACGACGGCTATTCTGGAGACTAGTGGAGTTTCCTTTACTACTTTTCAGCTATCAAGGGCTGCCTTTAGATGGTGGGAGTCCTATGAGAGGAGAAAGCCAGTCGGTGTAGCACCACTTTCATGGCATGAGTTCTCCATTCTCTTCTTGGAGAAGTTTATGCCACAGACCCACAGGGAGATGTTGCATAGGCAACTCGAGCAGCTACGCCAGGAGGGCATGTCTGTGACCTAGTATGAGATGAGGTTTTCAGAGTTGGATCGTCACATAGTTTGGTTGCTTCCCATTGAGAAGGAGAGGATTCATAGGTTCATTGATGGCCTCGACTATTAGTTGTGTTTTGCTATGACTCGGGATAACGTATCAAGTCCTAGGTTCGACGAGGTGGTTGATATTGCTCGGCGACTAGAGTTGGTCAGTAGTCAGGAGCGTGAGGAGAGGGAGGCCAATAAGCCTCGTGGTTCGGGTGGTTTCAGGGTGTTTCTTCTAGGGGCCAGTTCCACCACAGCATGGGTCGTGCTTATAGGCCCGCTCAGATGGATCATCCAGTTCATCGTGGTGTATCAGCTAGCCATGGTTCATATAGTGCCTCCGATTTCACGAGTCATGTAATCATTCGAGCATTTAATATAAACTAATTTTACCCTATACAATGTATTTAGTCTTTAACAAGGGGTATGTGGCATATAGTTCATCTTAAATGTAATAGTAGAAGAATTTGCTATGATTAATTGGCTTCTGATTTGTCAATTTTGCTAAAGTTCCAATTCAATTAACATGGCAATGTGGAACATACCGTACACGTGGATATATTGGTTTCTAGCAAGAATTGCTCGGTTCTAGTTTCCATCACAACTTATAACCACAAAAACTTAATCAATAAGACTATGTTGAAGAACAGGACGAACCAAAAACCTAACATTATTTAGTTAGCAATATAATCTCCACTGACCGTATTTCTCTATTTAAATTCATTTCAATCGAGGGTTATACTAAATAAAAATAGAGAGTACGAGAAGTACTCTATATTTACTGCTGACATAAAAATATCTAGCAAAGCTTCCGAGAAACTAAACAAATTCTCGATTTCTCTTACTTATTTGATTTTCACACTAAACATCAATAAATGATAATGGGATAATGTTCAAAACAAATCTGCTAGCATGTTCTAAGCTAAAATGTTTAGAGAACATCGAAATAGTCGAGAAGCTAATAAAGCTCCTTGTTGCCAAAACAAACTCCAGACTCCTTTTTTCTACTTTAGGCAAGTAGACAATGTTCCCAAATTGCTGATTGTTATACTCATCATCTCCAAATTTTCTTCTTAGATTCTCTTCAATTCTGTTTTTTTCGGGAGTTGGTTGCTAGAGTTAGAATTTTAGCCTGTCATCTCCAGGTGGTGCATTCATTTTGTGAATCTCTTAAAGATATTAGCCTAGTGATTGAAAGCCTATTTTGATACCAATTGTTAGTTTAGTATATCACTGCTATACAAGAGTGGGGGTGAATATTATATCGGCCTATTAATATTTTATACCGAGAATTCTCATGTTATAACCAGAACCAGGTTCTTCAACTGTTCTTGTAACTCCTGTAAAAAATAAGTACTAAAAATAAAGAAGACAATTTCTTTTACGTGAAATACCTCCTTTCCCAAGGGAGTAAAAATTATGACCCAACTTTGGGATTTTCCTCATAAAATTCACTAAAAATTGAGCAATTTACGTTACAAAAAAGCTCTTTTATAACCTGCGAGACTAGCCTTAGTCCGTCAACAGCCTGCAACCCATACGAATGTAGCTACACACTCTAAATTAATTCCTTAGTCTAGATCTGAAAAATTTTCTTAGGAACAATCTTTAAAAATGTGGTTTTAGAATAAGCAGGATAAGATTACAACTCAAAACACCTACTACAAGATCAAGACAACCTAAACTGGACTTGACTTATTTGCTGGAACTTGGTTCTTCAGTTTATATTTCTCTTGCTCTTGCGATTTTTCTGCTTGTGTATGTTCTCTTAAAACTCTTAATGTAGGTACGCGAACCTGCAATAAGTCAAATGCTACACAAATATTGCACTTAAAATGCACTTAAGACGTATGCATCTGAAATGCGACTAATTTTTGCATGTACTTAAGACGTCTTCGTCTGAAGTCACAACATATGACTATGACTTCCCACTTAAAATAAAATTTACAGCTTCATGTGCGGATTGTGCTACTTTAGTCGCGTACGTCTGAAGTTGTGTGTGAAGTGAGTAAAATTATAAAAATATTTAAAACTTAGGGTACAACTTAAGTAGTGACCCCAAAATCGAATATTTGTGCACTTTTCCCTCGCAAAAGCCAATTAAAACATAGTAATTCTTAGTACTCACACAAACTCGAATAACATAAACTTGTAATACAATTTCATTTAAGTTGAAAATTGACATTTAATTTCAAAATAAAAAGAAACATATATTATACTTCAAAACACGATGCTATTTTTTTGTACAAACAAAGATGAATTATCACACATGTACATTTTCAGTTTAAATTCAATATTTTCTTAAGAATAACCATTTTCTCGAACATTAAAGTAGGTATTCTCCTACATATACTAAGACTACTAGTCATAATCTTGGGGAGTGAAGTACAAGGATAAAAATTGCACGGGACGCCCTGTTTGGTCGCTCTCATTTAACTTATACTTATTTTTAATTTTTTTTAACTTGTACCCACTTTTTAAACAACTTCAGGCCTCTTTCTCCTCCTTCGTTTTCTTCTTCTCAAGATTTTTCACTCAACTGTCGCTCACCTCCAAGCTTTCAATAGAAGAGGCATTTTGTGAATAGGGCAAGAAATAGACAGATTCTTTCCTTGTTTTCTGCTCTAGCTGCATGTTAAACTGCCGATGCATCATTTTTGCACTTCGTCTCCTTTGTTTCTAGTTAGTTGAATGCATTTTTTGCCTAGGCAATAAATTAGCACAAGATACTCGTAAATTTATATCAAAATACACATATTTTTGTTTTCAATTGCAAAATAATCGAGCTGAAGTTCAGCAAATATAAACAAAAACTTCAGCTCCTAGAATGCTGAAGTTCAGCAAATACAAAACAAACTTCAGCTCCTAGAATGCTGAAGTTTAGCAAATACAAAATAAACTTAAGCTCCTAGAATGCTGAAATTCATCAAATACTAAACAAACTTTCAGCTCCTAGAATGCTGAAGTTCAGCAATTACAAAACAAAAACTTCAGCCAAAACATGTTGTAGTTTTATTGAATTGAAATTTGCCATTGCACTATGAACTAAAGTTTGCGTGATTGCATTTGCTACTTCAGGCCCGTATGTCTGAAGTTACTCGAAAAGTGACTATGCTTGTAATTTTTTTTACAAAGCAGATATAAGTTAAAAGGTGACCAAAAAACTGAGTATAGATGCAAATCCCCCGATACAAGGTCACATACTAAATATTTACAAAAAATCTATAAATTTATGTATTTGTCCAAGGACATGTTAAAGTTGTAATTTGGTGTGATCTAATAGTCTTAAAAACCTTACCACGTGCATATAACAATATTACGTAACTTTTCGGTACGAATTTAAATTTAGTCGATATTCAATATAGGTATCAAATACCGGGTGAGAAAAAAAAATCTACATTTACTAAGCATTAACATTCAATTCATTTGGTCGGTAAACACCTCTTATTTTATTTTTTAATGAGGAAATCAATTCCTCGTCAATCACCATTTGCTAATTAGTTTGCAAAGTACAACCTTGACACGTGAATGCCATCTACCATATAGGGCCATGACACCCATCACATCCCTCCACCTCTTTTTGAATAAAATATATATGTCAAAAAGGCAAAAGTGACTAACCTTGCCATATGTATTCAACACTTTTAGTTTGGAAATCATATGACAAATTAACCCTTGCGCCTTATCATAAAACAACTCCCACCAATGATACCCCTACAAGTTTTGATACATTGTACATGCAAAAGGTTATTTATAACAACAAATCCTCATCTATAATAGTAGTAGTTAATGGGAAAGTTGGTAGAGGTTTATAGTGTCAGCATTTGTGTCGATATTTGGTTAAGACGTGGATCTTTGGTAATTGATACTTATCTCTTTCTTTTCATATACTTTGTGGCAGCACATGCAACGCCAAGATTTAAAACTTATGAGTTTGAAATTTTAATTATTTTTAAGTTATTAAGTTCTAATTTAATAATTTACACGTATTTAATAAATTTAATCAAATAAATATATTGTTTGAACCAAAATTATTAAGTTCAATCGAACCCATAACTCGTATTTTAGCTCCGTCCTGTGTGGCGGTGGCCGGTGATGGATGTCCAAACTAGACAAGTACATGCAATGTAGAAAAACTATCAGTATATCAAACTTGGTGAATCAGCTACTTCAAAAGAAGAGTTTGCACGGACTATCTTTTGCTAAATGAGATGAAGGCAAACATCAATATTTTGCGCATGAAGAAAGAAATAATAGTTTGGTTGGAATCGAATATTGTACCTCTAAGATAAATAAAAGACAATAATATCTATATAGCGTTTAAGACCATAAAAACTTCAAAAGCCTTTACTTTTTTCCCTTTCTCATTCGATGGCAAGTGTTAAATTTAAGGCAATGAGATATTTAAAGAGACTATGACGACATATATATCTAAGAATTATAATATAAGTATTATTATCCAACAAATAAGAATATATTTATTATTAAGTAGTGACTACTAATATAAAAGTAATTACGTGGTGGACAATAATATAGAGTTTGTTATGCATTAATTATCTGTTTTAAAAACTCTTCTATATATGGTTCTATATTTAGAAACTTCTATTCAAGCATTACGAATAAATATATTTTTTCCTCTCATATTTCATCCTAAATTCCTGAATTATGTGGAAATTTACAACATAAAATTTATACCACATGCGATATTATTATGTAGAGAATAAGCTACTAATACATAGTTTTACATTATAAATCAAGGTATATTGCATAAATTATGCAGAATATTGCTGTGAAATTAATTGTTGTTATGCGGCCAATCGATGTTACACTAAAATAAAGCCAGGGACCAGGGTTAAGCCTCAGGTATATCACCGGCTGGGCCATCTTGCAGAGAACTGAAACCCTATAAAACCCAAAACACTACACACACTCACATTTTCTTTACTTGCAGCAGAACAACGAAAATGGAGCCATGGCTATCAACATCAGCTTCCCAAATGCAACTGGCATTAGCAGCACTCTTCGGAGCTTCAGTTATGGCTATTTCCGCCTTCTACCTCCACAAACGCAGCGTCGACGAGGTTCTGGAACGGCTCATCAAGCTCCGGCGAAAACGCCACCACACTTTCTCTGCTTCCGATTCCGAAACCGAAGATTTTGGTATTTATGAAGATGATGAGATTGATAACGTTAGCACTAGGAATTTTTACAGCTCTAACTTATCGAAGGAGCCGATTGATAACGCTGATGATGATGATTGTTATGATGATAATGTGTTGCGAAGTTACAGAGTATCGTCGTCGATGCCTAACGTGCGTGTATCAAATCAGTGGATGGATGGGGAATCGAGTTTTGATAGGACAGTCCAGTGTGCTGATAAGAAGCCATCCTCCAATTCGGTGGAGAATCCCAGTTTGATTCCTTCGAGTGGTACGTGCTCTGGACTAGAGTCAAATATTGAAATGACTTTTTTTAATTGTTTACTTTTCCCCCCTTAGATACTTAAGCCTGTGTGAGCTTGCTCGCGTTGCAATTCCTAAGTCTGGATAAATGAGGAGGCAGTAAGTTGATAGCTAGCACAAGACTAGTTAATTTATGATGGATCCTCACGAAACATAGTATTCTGAGAATATATTGGGATGAATGGATTGAGATAGTGACAACTTCTATAGTGTGTGACGACGTGACCCCAACTAGCTTGGAATTGAGGCTTAGTTGTTATTGTGTTGCCCTTGCTTGCTTGGATGATTGAGGTGCAATTATAGTCAATTTATCTGCTTTTGAAATATGGTGATTTTGTGATTTCAAATACAAGATAGCCAGCTCTGTTTTTCTGAACTTTGCAGTTCTGACGTGCGTTTGAGAAAATGAAAATAAAATAAAAACTATGGTTGACTGGATATGAGCCGTGCGAAAAAAGAAAGGAACAAAACGAACTTATTGGAATTTGATCCTTGAATATTTCAGTGAAGAGCCATGTGAGTGATAGGAAATATTTTCAAAATCTTAGGTCAGGAAAGGCATCCTCATAGTGGGTGTATTTTCTTTTTTTTTTGGGGGGGGGGGGGCTGTGGCTCCTTTTTAGGTGTATTTACACTATCTTAGGGGGTTTTTCTTGAAAAGTTTCATAGAATATGAAGCTCTACTTTTGATTTGATGGAAATGATGCCCTACGAGAAGTCTGGACTTGAGTCTTAATTGGCTGACTATCATAGTTAGGAAGTCAATAGCCACATGCTCCATCTTGTGTAAATGTAAGATGTTTCTCTCCTGTAATAGAAAAAGAAAATTTTCTCTGACGGAAGCAATTGCTTATAATTACATTTCACTATACTTAAGCTGAGATCATGTGATGGATTCATAACTCAACCAACACAACTCAACAATAGTCAGCAATCCTATTCATGTTAACAACATTTTCTCCCGCTCATTGTCTGGCAAATAGCAATGATATATTTATGTCATGTCGACACTCTACTGAAGGATATGGGATGGACCTGCTGAAAAGGATAGATATGTGTACAATGTTCTGTTAGTAAATTAGTTCTCCTTTCTTTACGCTGTGTAAGACACAAGGTGACAGGTACATTCCAAAACCAATAGGAAGGCGATCAGTTTAATGTGTTCCTTCTCATTCGAGGGGGAGGGGGGAGGGCTCACTGTTTCTTTCCCCATTGCAGTCTTGCTAAATAATTGATAAAACTAACCTTTTATTGAAAATGAAACAAGTTTTAACAGCTCTGCATGACCAAGCTCTTCTATTAGACCATCAATTCAGGGGTAATTAGCATATTTGGCATAAGTTGTTGATTACCTCATTTTCTATCTGCATTTCCTAAAACTAGTTTAACATTTCTCTGATGAAAGAAAGTTGGCTACTATGATATGATATGTCTGCCAGATTTTAGAAGAAATGACCCCTTCACTATCTGTTGCAGAAATATGATGCTATTTTCTTGTAGCTGTTTGGAAAGCTAAGGACAAAATCCATATTAAATAGATATATTACTAGATTGATATAGTGAATGAAATTTCATCATTTGCACTTGATTTGGTATTTCCCCCTAGCACAGAGAAAATAACAAAACCAACCTAATTTGGATTTTTTTAGTTCTAGTGAGATTTATTTATGTTGATGCATATCTGAAGTACTAGCATAAAACTGCAGTGGCTCCTTTTGCAGGGCCGGGCACATAACTCTGGTGCTTCTAGGGCTGTTACGTTGGTACAATTTTTCAGCATAAGGTTATGATACCTTTAGCTTATGTTCTGTACTTCTGTATAGATTTGATAATCCCTTTATAATTGGTCCCTTTATGCTGGCAATTTACCTTACTAAATTGGTTTAAAAAAATTGTGTTAGTACCTTGTCTAATGACCGTAGAACTAGAATGCTTTTCTTAGATGATGCTTAATTGCACATTTGAGTCATCTATTGTGTAATACTGGGTGGGTTCCTGCCAGTTTGAATAGGTGAAAAGATGTAGACTGTTAGATAAAGGTCACATGCTCCTCCGTTTTCTTTCTTTTCTTTTTCCCCTAAGATAAGTGTTGTTTATAAGAGTGTGTGACACAATCTAATTTCAGAAGATTTCTGTTTTCCCTGGAGGATGTAACAGGTAGCTTCTTTAAGCTAGGAGGTAGAAGCGCCTCTCTCTCTCTCTATCTCTCTCACAAACACACACATACTTTATAATGTGCTTTAGTAGGCTTTTTAGTTTTTCTTAATGTGATGGAAATTCGGTGAAATATTCATTGTATATTCAGATTTTGTCATATTTCAGGTGATGAAAGATTTGTGCGAGTGGAATCAGTTGTGAAGCCAACGACTCCAAAATTTTCTAGTGATTGTGCATTTGAAAGTGTTGGCAACTCTAATGAGGACAAAGGCGAGTCTGCTGCTGCCGAGGATGCTGTTTTCTCATACGACAATGTAAATTTTCAAACTGCATGCTCAAATGTGAATTCTGATAAATTTCTGCCATTTTTATGTGTATATGCATCTCGAGTTATTATCTCATCTAACATTCTCTTCCTTACCCCTGTTGTCTTTTTGGCGATTACATATGGATAACTGACATTTTAAGTAATGTGGTCATTTGTGACTTCAAAATACAAGATAGCCATCTCAGATTTCTCTGGATTCTTCCCTAAAACCTCACTTTCTGTTTGGAACACAATTCCCGCTGCTATATGCTGGATCATTTGGGAAGAAAGAAAGGCTAGGATTTTTGAAGACAAGATGAAGTGGGTTAGAACCATGTGGTCTCAGGTTCAATTTTCAGCGAAGGACAAAAAACACTAGGTGATTTCTTCCCGTTTATCCAAGCCTTGGTGGATTAGTATCTGCTGGTGGGAGGTAGTAGGTATCTCGTGGAATTAGTCGAGGTACGCATAAGCTGGCCCAGACACCACGGTTATAAAAAAATATGACACTGTACTTAATCTTAGACACAATTGTATATTCTTGCTTAGTTGTTGGTGCAACATGGCTCGGGCAAAATTGGTAGAGCCTGAAGCTATGTTGGACTTTATCTGTTCATTACACTCTCTGTGATGCACATATATGTGTACCTTTTGGATGAACCCTTTCCAGACTAACAATTTAAGTTGATTGAACAAGTCTGAAAATCTAGGTATATGAATTTGAAGTTACACTTGACTGGATATGTATATTATCTTTTATAGCTAAAGTAATTTTATTCACAAAGAACCACAGTAGCAAGGGGGGCACCGAGTGCATACAAAATAAACTGGACTAGTCTCCTCTAACTATGCAAGGAGTATAACATTGATCTTTTCTTGGTTTGATGACGATGGTGTTCGAGCCACCTCCATCGGGTACCTGCTACCTCCTACGAGCACAGGTACCGGGTAACTCTGGTCACTGAGGCTTAGACAAATTAGAGCTAATCACCTAGTGTTTTGCCCCTGCTGGGATTGATCTAATACCAAAACTTTTAAGTTTATTATTTTTTTGGGGTAAAAACTGGATTTAGGTAGTGTTGCAGGTTTGTGTTTCATGTGGTTTAAGTAAGTAAGGGAGAAAAGATAAGAATGTCAAACCATTTTCTGTATTGTGTAGCATGGGTGCATAGTTGCATGATGGTAATTGTTTACAGTGTTGCTAAAAGCCTAAATGAATACAAGAAGAAGAGAAAGAAAAGACTATGCATATGGTATATGTTATACTGACCAAATTGCTAGTTGAGCTTTCTCCAGTCAACCTAGCAGTCTCTCCAATTGCTCACAGCTTCTTTATGTTCTACTTATTATTTCTTCTGCCATGCATATTTTGATTCACTCTTCTCGGTTGATCAAATGTTAGATTGCATGTCCTTGATTTCACCAAAATGTGGTGGATTGTTTGATGAGGTTTAATGACTTGAGATAATTCAGCCAAATTGGATTGCTATCCTCCTACCAGCCACTATGCTTTCGAGATTAGTACAATTAGATATACTTTAAACTGAAATCGCTCATGAAGTTACTTCTTCTGCTCCCATTACTTTGTAGGATATCAGTCCAAGAGAGGAAGAATTTTCTATCTCTGCCTTAAAGGCTGAAAGTCATATTCATCTTCAGCATATAGCGGTTGCACCTGAGGCAAGGTCGAACATAGATCATGATGTTGGAGAGTTAGACAGAGCCTCTATGCACATTGTGGAGAATGATTCCAGTTTCTTCAACAACATTTTGCCCCTGCCAACTGCAGCACATGGTATTCTCCTCGTCCTGGTCTGTACGGGGTCTAGTAGACTTTTGTCCTCTAGCACGTGTTGCTTTTGGATTTCTCATAATCAATTCTTTTCCTTGATAATCAAGGTGGAGCACATACAATTTTCCATGTGTTATTCTGCAATGCATAACTATCGTATTCTCACACAATATTATGTGGTAATTAATGAGGCAAGTGGCAACCACAGTTAGTGAGCTATCTCAAACTTAAGAGAGTGACTTTATGTTCTGGTGATCTTGTTCATACTCAATTATTCTTTCAATTGCTATCATTTTTCCTGCAGATCCTATGAATGTTGAAGAGGAGGAAGTATTGAAGATGATTCGTGAATGTTTAGATTTGAGAGACAAGTATGTATTTAGGGAAGAAATTGCTCCATGGATGAAAGAGAATATGAGCAAGTCAAAAGCGTCGGATAAGAAACATGATCCATTTAGCTTTGCCCAATTTGAAGCAACTTCTGTGAGTTGTGATCCTCAACTCATTTATGATCGTAGAGGGTCTGATTTTTAGGCTCCCATATTCTCAGTATCTCAAAATCTGGATGTTGTCACAAGCACAATTTCTAACAATGATACTTCTTGAATTGCACACAGCACCAATTTAAGATGGAAGACGGAGTGGTACGTGTTTATGCCACTGAAAATGGTGAGTTTGGTTAAGAAAGTGGCAGCACATTTATTGAATGTAACATTGTGACATTGTTTTATCTTTATTTTTCCTCTGCTTTCCTCTTTGGGATCTTCACATTCTACCGTGCATGTTGTAGATACTGAAGAGCTCTTCCCTGTTGCTAGCGCAACAACATTTTTCACTGATATGCACCATCTCCTCAAAGTAATGGCTGTAGGAAATGTTCGTTCTTACTGTCACCATCGTTTGCGATTTCTCGAGGAGGTAACGGGTTTTGGCAATTCTCTTTAGTTTCTCCCTTTTGTACCACGTGTCTTGGTTTCTCATAGCATATTCTCATATACAGAAATTTCGCCTCCATTTGCTAGTAAATGCTGATAGGGAATTTCTTGCTCAAAAAAGTGCACCTCATCGTGATTTCTACAACATCAGAAAGGTTGATACCCATGTGCATCATTCTGCTTGCATGAATCAGAAGCATCTTCTGCGGTTCATCAAGTCGAAACTGAGAAAAGAACCTGACGAGGTAGGACATTTATTGCTTCCAGGGGATGATGCTCCTACTTGCAGATTTCTGTGGGCATATTGGTATGCCTATTCTTTTGGATTTAATAACAGGAGTCTTTGCAAAACAGGTAGTCATATTTCGGGATGGGCAGTATCTTACACTGAAGGAAGTTTTTGAAAGTTTAGACTTGACAGGGTTTGCATCAACCTTTCCTCCGCTCTCTTTCTTATATTCTGCATAAGTTCTAATATTCTGCTATCTGTGCCCGGGGTGGGAGGTCTGGCATTTGTTCTTTCTCTTCTGAGCACTTTATTTGCAGGTATGATCTTAATGTTGATCTTCTGGATGTACATGCTGATAAGAGTACATTTCACCGGTTTGACAAATTCAATCTTAAATATAATCCTTGTGGACAAAGCAGACTCAGAGAAATCTTTCTAAAGCAAGACAACCTTATCCAAGGTGTGTTCCTTGAATATGTAAATTTTAATATTAAAGGAAGTTAAAAAATTTGCTGTAATATCAGTTGAAAAGACTGCAGTTTTGGTATTTTTATCTGAAAAATCTAGTAAAGTGACAGTCATTAAAGCGTAAGTTTCAATTTTCTTTGCTATCAGTTGAACACTTTCTGCTGTGATTAACTTTGTTTTGGTTCAGTTAAAAACCTCTGCAGCTGGTAATTTGATTTAGAACCTCCATCAAGACAACTGGTACCACACTGTTAAATTGCACGTTTTATTGTTGACACCTTATAATAGTTTTCCCGCATATTCACCAAAATAGAAAAACAGAAGTAGCTGGATATGAGAATATGCTTTAGCCGCACGAAAGCATGCATATGTAATATCTTCTTCTTTCTGTATATGAGCATATTTTCTACTCTCAATATCACAAGATACATAAAATTGTTGTGTAGCGTGTAAGGACCAACGTAATAGGTTCAAAACCATAGAGATAATAGACTGACTGAGGGGAACCAATCACTTCTTGTTAGCTTTGCTTGAAGTGGAAGTAATACTTGGTTTGAGTGGATGATGATGTATATCTGTGGAACATCTTGACCAATGTCAAGTGTACTCTGTGTGCTCCATGTTAACTCTGTATCACTTGCTGACAAATTCTCACCTTTAGATCTGTTGCTGTTGCATATGCTTCTTCGATGTGATTTTGGTAGTTATAAAATATGTTCTTCATTTTCAAAATATTGTCTTTGCCTCTCTGCCCCATCGGGGTAAGGGGTAAGGTCTGCATACACACTACCCTTCACTTTGTGGGATTTTACTGGGTCGTTGTTGTTGTTGTTGTTGTCTTATGCAGGGCGCTTCTTGGCTGAAGTCACAAAGGAAGTCTTGCAAGATCTTGAAGCAAGCAAATACCAGGTACAGGGAGAATTTGAAACAAATGGTTTCTTTCTCTGGAATGGCTTATGATTCAACTTCGTTTGCCAATATATTACATTGACTGAATACTGCTCCAATCTGTATCTCTTTGTCATGATAACCCTTTCATGAGACGTTGGTTCTGTTATCAAAGTCTTTAACTTTGTCGCTGTATTCTTGAGAAGCACCAGAATAATTGTCAATCTGTTGATGTGCAAGTTATTGTTTCTCCAGAACTTTCCTGGAGATTGTTGTTAATTGGAATTATTGTTTGGTTTTTTGTGATCAGAAATACCTTTGGGTTTTGCTTATATCTTAAGATTTTTCCTGATAAAGGGGTGTTCAGGGTACCATCTAGCTCGCACCAGCATAGGTATCATGTAACTCTGTCCTCCAAGGTTTAGAAAGATGGGAAGAAGTCACCTAGCTCTTTCTTTCTTTCTTTCTTTCTTTTTCCCTCTCTCCTTTGCATCTGTTGGGATTCAAATCTCGGTCTCTCACCATTGGGAACAAACTTGGGTGCTTGTTTACATCTTAAGATTACTTGCTGCCTGTGACTGTAGTTCTTGCACTTGTGAGAGTGTTGTCTTAGGTTGTTAATATCCCTCAAGAGTGAAAACTGCTTCCAGTAGGACATATGTGTTTAATAAGGCTTTAAGACAACATGTAGTTATTGCATTAGCATTTCTCTTCCAGGTTGTATATTCTAGGCTATCTTATTGTTAGCATTTGTCTTCTTGAGTCCAGGGTCTATCGGAAACAACCTCTCTACTCCCTCGGGGTAAGGGTAAGGTCTGTGTACACTTGTGAGTTTTTGCTGGGTTGTTGTTGTAGTCTATTCTAGGCTATCTGATTGTTAATGTATAGCTTTTTGGCTTAGTACTATTTTCATAGTTCAATATGATGAAAATTCACCTTAATAATGTATGACATAATCCTTTTTTTTTCCAGTTGGCTGAATACAGAATCTCCGTCTATGGAAGGAAACAAAGTGAATGGGACACATTGGCTAGCTGGTTTGTAAACAATGAACTTTATAGCCAAAATGCTGTATGGTTGATTCAGGTGGGTATAGTGCTGATCATGTATTGTTCTTGAAATCTACTCCCCATTTTCATTTCTATTATGGTATTTGACCAAGTGCGGAGTTTATGATGTTAATTTGACCTGTTTATTCTATTAGCAGTAGTGGAAGAAAATATTGAAGTAATAGGTGAATAGTTATTTTGTAGTGAAAACGTTAGATTAAATATTTTAAAATTGAATAGAAATGTATTTGAAGTTGTTAAAAGTTGTATAGGGACAGTGTTATTAATGACAATATTCACCATTGATTAAGAATTCTGCATCTTTGCAGTTAGGTCAGAATTCATTTGATGCAATATGGTGTTTTTAACCCTAAATTCCAACTTTTCTTGACTTGCTCTGCATTACCAATTGCAATTTTACTTCAGAAGCTTCTACCTATCAAAAGAATTTATTTATTTTTGACTTCAGAAGTTTCTTCTTTCATGATCCATCACTCTCCACTATTGGCCTTTTTTATCCACTTTCATTACCAAGTGCGGCTGGCTGAGTATCACGATAGGGCTTGTGTTCTCACTTCTCTCTATGTTGATCGTTGTGCATGTTTGCCGTGATCGCGGTGTATTGTATCGATGATTTTCTTCAGTTTCTGGCTTATTTCATGATTTACTAATGCCTACTGCTGCCACACAAAAAAGAGGATGCCTGAACAATATATTACTAGCATGATGGCACGGTATTGCTACTATGATAACTTGATTTGCTTTTCTTTTGGACTACTGTCTTACCACCTTCATCACCTGCGCAAATATGATATATTACATGAGTTATACGCATAGAATACTCAAAAGTTTAAAATTCTTTGCTAGGAATACTTGCATAAATATGTGTATGATCCTCCCTTCACCATTGCTTTTCTTCTGTGCCTTGTGAACACTTTGTCCTCTGGATCACTGCCAGATCCATCCCTTGCTTTGAAGACTTCTCCTATTTGCTACACATTTCTGTTCTCAGGTTTCACTATAGAAGTGTGTTAGAGGGGTGGAGCATGTACCAAAGGTTTTTCTAGGGGAATTGCTGCTTTTTTGAGGTAAAAAGTGCTTAAGGGAGGATCCAATGGTTGACGATAGTAGAACTGTAATGGTGATGTCTAATTCAGACTAGGGTTTGCTTAGTGTTTGGTGTCGGTTTGGTTGCTTTTAATATGATGATAGAATATTTAGAAATTGTGAGTGCCAAATTAAACTTAAAATAATGAACGAGACAAACCTTTCCTTCCCCGCATGGGAATGTGGGTGAGGGGAAGAGGAAGAGGGCGAGGGCAGCCCAGTGCACAAAGAATCCCGCATTCACGCAGGGTCCGGGAAAGGACCGCACCCTAAGGGGTGTGATGTAGACATCCTACCCTAATGCAAGCATTAGTGGCTGCTTTCCCGGCTCGAACCCGTGACCTATAGGTAAGCAGATGTTTGGAGGAGAAATGATGAGGCTGCTGCTCTATCATCTGCCCTTGGGTCTTGTGAAATGCTATACTGGGTTTTCTTATGGTCAGTAAATTCATATGCAGTGGTAACTGGGAATGTGTGGCCTTTTAAGATAATGATCATGGTAATGCCATGTGGTCAGTTATCTATGGATAAGTGAAGGTAGGATTTTCGATCCGCTCTGAGTAATCATGGTACACATGAAACTATCTGTTCCAAGGACGGAGTAGGACAAAGGAAGGTGGTATTGGTAGATAATTTCATCTTCTTGCTTTTGGAACTCTCTTATATTTGGAAACTGCACTGTTGAAGAATATTTCCATGGATTAGTATGGATGACTCCTATGTACTTGGAAACTACTAATAAACCCTAAATCCAATCCTTGAAGTATCTTGTCCAATACATTCCACTCTGTGATTTTATTTCTTAGTACAGCGGTTTCCGGGTTCTACAAAAGGGTATATTTAATCACAAAATCGATTCTCCTAGGCAATTTAGATTTTTCGGTGATTATGTCTGCATAGTTGCTTATGGATATATGATGTGTGTCTCACTTTACTCTTTGCAGCTCCCAAGGTTATACAATGTGTACAGGAGTATGGGAACTTGCACGTCCTTCCAGAACATTCTAGATAATGTGTTCATTCCCCTATTTGAAGTCACAGTTGATCCAAAGTCTCATCCTCATTTGCATCTGTTCTTAATGCAGGTTAAGTTTGCTTTTTGACCTTTTATAGTTATGTGGTTTACCATTTACACCAAAGCTATATTTCATTTTCTGATTTCTCTTTTAAAAGTTTTGTCCATTTCAACTTTCTGCGACCAAAGAACAGAATATTGGTTGCCCCTCATTTCTTACTTTTATCTTTGATTTTTGGTCTGATCTGCTCCATAATATCTTACATGAAGTTTGTCCAAGATAATCATCTGATATGGACATGCAAGAAATCCATAAGCGCATAATGCAACTATAAGGCTTAGAATTTGAACCTTGGGAACAAATATGTTTAACTAGTGCAGCTATGGAATTGCATATATGTAAATTTGGTTTTCCTGGATGAGTTATGTGGTTTTCTATTTCTTGGGATAAGTCTACTTGCATCTCATATGCCCAAACGTATCTTGTGGTAATTGCTTGCATAACAGCTAAATTGCTGAAGTGCTTAGTTTAAGATAGCCATGACATCATCCATGATCCATCGATTAGAGTAATTACTATCAGGTCCTTGAGGTATGGTCTGAAAACTACTCCTGACTTTCACGTGACACTTTCTCTAACAGGTTCCATAATGTTTGACAGTCCTATAAATAGGAAAATTTCAAACACAATCGATTGATCGAGCAATTCAAACTTAAATTACAAAGTATTGTTCCTATCTAGCTAATTCTTTTTAGAAACTTCTACTATTAATTGGCTTTATTATCCTCTACCCTTAAATCAAACTAAGCTTGTAATTGCTGTCTTGAGTCCATGTGATAAAATACTGTAGGATCAATCCAGTGTCCAGCAGGTGATCTTCTCTTTGATTATTGATTTCAATTTTCACACTCTTTTCTGCAATGCTAAATATTTCACATTCTTTCATTAACTGCTAAAACATTCTCCAAATTTGAAGTAAAATAGATATAACCGTATTGCTTAGTATTGTTTGTTAGATATCGCTCCCAATCTGGGATGCAAAAAATAGCAATCCATCTTCATTTACATGGAAGGTAGGGAACTTTCTTGACGTATATAAACACCTCAAAACATCTATCCACCTCAGTTAGATTGACTCTTTGTGACTAAGAAAGATCTCCATAATTCGAATACAACTCGTAAGCAAGGTGTGTGTTGAAGAGCTAGATAAATATAATCTTTTCCCGCCATAGCTGCTTTAGGCAAAAGGTCGATCATTTGGGTTTAGCCACCTCATAATTTTTGGGAGCACTGAATATATGACCAGTATTATTTGGATTATTGTCTGATCTCTCAGGTTGTGTAGTAGTCGTGTTTGTTACACATTTCAATTTCATCATGTCCTGGCAGCTCTTGTTGCTGAGTTTTCGTTCAAGGGATATGAAAGAAAATCAACTGCATTCCCTTTGGTGTAACTGATTGGATTTCTTCTCCTGATAATGTTTTTCAATCAGCATTCAGGTGTAACTAAAATTGTTGCAAAAGTTGCATCCCTTTTGGAATAATTTGTTACAGTTTTCTCTGGAGTCAACTTTTTCACTTCTATGAGGAGTGAGGACAATTATCAGATGTCAGACCAGGTGCAGCCTACAATGTCCTTGTGTTTGTGCAATGCCTACCAAGATTTGCCTCCATGGACACAGTTGTATGCAATATGTGTTGAGATCAAGAGATCAATATTCTCTGATAACCAAAAGTTCCGTTGATGGAGAAATTTGCCAAGTATCAGATATGAGGCCAAAGGCAGCTAGCTTTTAAGTGACAGTGGTTGCCCAACTCTGACTGGGTCCTCTGGAAACTTCGAGGCCTGACTATTCTGAAAGCATTATCCATAGTCATCCTTAAACTATTAATGAATCCTCTTCTCGTCAATAATAATTATTATAGATACCATTTGCTTTAACCTTAAGTTGTTTTCTTATTCTAGGAAACAAGTTGAATCTGCTTGAAATTTTAATGTCTGCATCTTTATGTGTAGATTATTCTTTTCAACGAGAGCCATCTTTTCCATGTTTCTTTTCATTTTACTGCTAGAATGCCATCTGACAAGAACCAGTTTATTCAATAAGTTCTGTGCCTGCATACTCTTGAAAATTCTAGCCAATTGAAAGAGCCTAAAGTTTTATTTTTTTGGTGACAGGTAGTAGGTTTTGACATGGTAGATGATGAAAGTAAACCAGAGAGACGTCCTACCAAGCATATGCCAAAGCCAGATGAATGGACAAATCAGTTCAATCCAGCATTTTCTTATTATGCATATTACTGTTATGCAAATTTGTATACGCTTAACAAGGTCAGTGGTGCTTCACGACTCCAAACATTATCGGTACTTAATTGCGCAACGTAGTGATCCACATTTTGCGGTCCAGAGCTGTCTAATTTTGTTCCAGAGAAATTTATCTATAGCGTTGGGTGGTTATACTGAAGTACCCATAAAACCATAAGTTGGAGCTAACGAAAGTGACTTTCCTAAGGATGGCGATGGAGCATATGCAGACTTAACCCTATTGAATAAACTTAATCAATGCTAAAAATCTCCTTTTGTCGAAAACTCAAGAAATTCACGGAAAGAAAAGAGAGTCCTACTTGACTAAGTCATTTGGTAAATGCTTGTACTGAACATTTCTGTACCCAGATGGTCACCCTGCGTTACCTGCATACATTGTCCTTTTTCATTCTCCTCTTTTCTCATTTTTCTTTCTCTCTATTTCCAAATTTGTCAGCGAACAAACTATTTGCTCTCTTATTCATTCCTTCCGAACTAGAATAAATGTTCAAAGTCATTAAATTAATAGTGCAAAAGGTATTTCTGTAATATTATTAGCTGGACAAGTTGTAAGGTTGGTTTTCATGGTAAATAATTTCAATCATGTTCTATGAAATTAAAGTTGGTTGTTCAGTAACAAAGACTAGGAGTCTAGGTCAAGCTCTATCCTGAATTGACCGCTATCTAATGAAGATACCAGTAATCAAGGGCCTTGAGGCTTTCTTTGCGTCAATACATACATGCACTGAAGTATCCCTCCACGTGAGATATAAAAGAAATTTACTGCCCCACACCCATGAAATATGTTCTTATTCCACAATTTCCACCCCTATGCCATCCCTAGACTATCTTCTCAGTTCTCTCCTTTTATCCACAAGCTGAAATAATGAGGGCTGAAAATTAAAGAAAACTTTTGAAGGAAATGCTTACAAGTTTCTCTTATAATGTTTATCAACCCCCTTCAGTGGTTATGTTTGCCTTTATGCATTAGCTTTTCCTTGCCTACTGCTCTTTCCTCCTTGTGAGGGAGAAAACATCTATCAACCCCCTTCAGTGGTTATCTAATGTGCTTTTTGTTTCTTATGTTCTTAGCTTCGTGAATCAAAAGGATTACCAACAATCAGATTCAGACCACACTGTGGGGAGGTTGGTGTTCATTTGAGCTCATCTTTTTGTTAGCTACGTGCGGGTCAAATTTATTTTGTCAAGTTCATGCAGGCGGGTGATATTGATCATTTAGCTGCTGGATTTCTTTTATGTCATAACATTTCTCATGGCATCAATCTGCGGAAGACCCCTGTACTGCATTATCTTTACTACATCGCACAGGTGTTTCTCTTTATTACCTTTACCTCATTAACTGATATATGCAGTGATCCTTGTTTAGATATATTTTTTGAGGTCCCTGCAATTAGATGACATTACTAAATCATTTAGGGTGCTCTAAGGAAGATTATAATTACAAACGCATACAGTGTAATGGTTGTAATGACCTACTGGATGCTTGTGGAAGTTTATGAAACATAGCTAATACAACGGGTTTCAAAATCTAGAGGGTGTAAAAGTGGAATTCACAGTCGTTGAGAAACATCACGAAGAAAAAGGAGAAGAAAAATACTAGGTGATTTCTTCCCATTTGGCCAAGCCTTAGTGGACAGAGTTACCTGGTACCTGTTGCTGGTGGGAGGAGGCAGGTATCCCGTGGAATTAGTCGAGGTGCGGGTAAGCTTGCCCGGACACCACAGTTGTAAAAAGAAGGGGAGAAGAATAAATTATGGGCAATTTAACTACTAGAATTGTGTAGGATCTGTCAATCGATGTGGCAAATTATATTAGAGTAAGCACTGTAGATCACATATGAGACTGTGTTTAATAAACGTTAAAATAGAAAACGTTTCATTAAAATGGCTCCTTACTGTTCTTTCTAATTTGCATGTTCACTTTGTTAAACATTCCCCAGAAGTTACTGCATCAAGCTTTGGAATGGGACGCATCTTCATCTTATTTGATACGCACTTAGATGATGGTCGATGTGCGATTCAACTACGTTTTATTTCTTCTATGTGTAACATGCTTCAGTCCGTTTGATGATATAATTTATTATCATGTTATATTTGTAATGTCGAGCTATGCGGGGATACACTTATATTTTACTACAGAAATGCCTTAGAAGTCATTCTTTCTTTATAGGTAAGTTATATACACTCAGTTTATAGAATATTTACACCATCCGTTCAATTTAATGGGCTATAGCAGGTTATGACTATATTTTCTGTAGGTCAAATAAACATGATGCTGTAAAAATCTATATCCTGTCAATGCACAGAACTTAAACTCTTATTTATATATTCTGTGCTGTTCTCTCTCCCTCTCATTTGTTTTCCTGAATACTCACTTTATTGTCCCCATCTCTGAATAACTTATTCAGGTTGGACTGGCGATGTCTCCCTTGAGCAATAATTCGCTTTTCCTTGATTATAATCGGAATCCGTTCCTTATGTTCTTCCACCGTGGCATGAATGTCTCACTCTCTACTGATGATCCCTTGCAAATCCACTTGACTAAAGAGCCCCTTGTGGAAGAATACAGTGTTGCAGCTAAGGTTAGTCCATTCTATTTTTTTTAGTCTGTTGAATAATAATGTGTCCTTAACCAACTTAATATTTCAGGTATGGAAATTGAGTTCTTGTGACCTTTGTGAGATAGCTAGGAATTCTGTCTATCAGTCAGGGTTCAAGCATGCAGACAAGGTGAGCATTTACAGCATTTTGGACAGATTTATACGCAACTCTTAGCAATCTCGTGTGGCTCAAGCAACATTTCTTTGGTTAAGTAATCACAAATTTACTGGTATTTATGACATTATACCCGTGGTTCAAACAGGTAGTAATAATTCATATCTTTTGGGCATCTGAGATTGGAATTGTTTAGTTGGACTTGTATTGCAAGACTCAGAGTGGATTCTTTTTTTTGCAAAAGTGTACTTCTTCCCTCACCTTTTACTTCGAGCTATCGGCTCTAAGACTCAAGAGTGGATTCTTTTTTTTGCAAAAGTGTACTTCTTCCCTCACCTTTTATTTCGAGCTATCGGCTCTAAGCAGTGCTACCATCTTGCAAATTAATATAAATATGCATCTCACTGTTTTACTCACTACATATGAAAATTAGCAAGCAATGAACATATTTGCTGTATCAATCTGGCCTTTTAAGAGATGTATCACTTTTGATAATGACTCCATAATGCATCCTTCCCTGGCGTTATGTTCTCTTCTTATTCTTTTTTGTTCTTTTGGTGTGTTTCGTGGTGGGAATTCGGTAATTCTGGTTCTCGAACTTCTTTGTTTTGAACTTCTACAGTGGTATTAAAGACTTCATTTTGTTTCCACTGTGTCAAATATCACATCTCTGAGAAACTTGTATATTATTTACCTAGCCCAGAAGTTAAGGGTGATTGAAAATCAAGCGACATATGCTTAGAAGTTAATTGAAGCATTTGAAATGCAATTTCTTACAGCACGCAAACGTGTGATAAAAAGGAGTTTTAGTTCTTATTCATGGTTAAGGGGTATTCTAGAGCGCTCTTCGTTAATTCCGATGCTAATTTTGCTTCCTATCGTGAATGTTGCAGGCACACTGGCTTGGAGGTAAATACTATAAGAGAGGACCTCAAGGAAACGATATTCACAAGACCAATGTACCCAATATGAGGATTTCCTTCAGACACGAGGTAAACTTTGCTTGTACTCCCTTTCGGTCTTTTCTCCTGGTAAGATGATAAATTGCATGATGTTAAAACGTTCTTGGAATGCTAAAAGTTGTTCCTAAAGGGAATCAGAGTAACTAATAGCACCATTGTCTGAACTACTAGCAACAATATAATTTATGAAATGTCTCCTGATGCCTGATGTACTGCAGACGTGGAAGGAAGAGATGCAGTATGTTTACAGAGGAAAAGCAATACTTCCTGAAGATGTAGAACATTGATCAAAATCTTATCAATGATCTGTATCTCGCTGAGGGCACTTCATGATTCAGGTAGAATCCTAGTTTTCACCAGATATCCTTTAAAACAAAGGTAAATGAATGAAGAAAACAGAAAGAGACTCCGAGGCATTGCTCATTGTTTTCCTGTGCTGCACAGATAGCCAGAAATGAGGTTCTGCAATGGCATGATTTAGAGCAATGAAGATACGGTTCCATTAAACTGTTGCTGGTTGATTCATACTTCGGCTGGAAGCATATTTTGTTTCGCGAGTCCAGCCTTGTTATATCAGCATGGTGCAAATTTAGTGCCTTCATTTCTAGTTATATTAATCCTCCACTTCGAGGTTTTGCAGATCAAAAGAATGTAGTAACAGACAGCTTAAATGTTGTTCGAATTGCATGAGAATTAGCTGGCATTTTGCTGCCGTAGTAATATCAGGCTTACACTATCTGAATCAACCGTTATCCAATAGTCTTGTTGAAGCATTAGGCCTCTTATTCTGTCATTCAAGTATTTTAAGCGATCACCTTCATAGTATTTATAGCTAAAATCAATTTGTTTACATAGTTAGCAACACACGATTTGACTAAAGAAAGTGAACTTGTTAATGTGACTATTAATGCTCAGTCTTTCACTAATTAAAAGTCTGAGATAATCCAAGTCAGAAGTTTGTTTAGGTGGAAAATCAAGTCTATAAATTCAACGCGTTCTGATGTCAACAGATAGTTATTTTTTTTCTTTTGAAAAATGGAATCAATAGGAGTAAGCTAGAAGATTCACATAATGTTTGTCGCTCATTCTAAAAATCTGCAGTAGGAGAATTTTAAGAAGTGGGAACGAAAATGAATTTATGCTGACTTGCGGGATTTTAGTTTTTCAATTCTTAACATTGAAGAGGAACATATGAATATTGTTAGAATATTTATGCGAATATATGCAATTAGTTTTAGTGCCTTATGTAATAGGAGCATGTTATATAATATGTATATATACATATAAATAGGGCTTATTGTAATATAGAATAATAATCAATAATATTTTCTCCTGTGTTTTTTCACATGGTATCAGAGCATTAGTGAAAAAGATTGATGTGCGTCATTCCAGTGACATCCAGAAAGAAATAACTCAGTCACCGTGAATTTTTCGGTGACCTAAGTGACTGATTTGCGTCATCTCACATTTGGTGAGTGTTGTGCACAAACCAACACCATCATTAGACTCAGAAAACTCCGACGACCAAAGCCCACAAAGATTCTCCGGCAACAGACGTCCCACGCGCCTCCATACGCTATCCAGATATGCGATTCCTATTCACACAACAATTCTGACTCCACCAGTACTATTTCCGAAAATTTTGGAATTTTCCGGCGAGCTACAGTGTATTCCGGTGTAAAAATAGTGTTCTTTTTCTCTGTTATGAACATGCTTTTCCTAGATATTTCTCCAGTTTTCCAGCAGTTACTGATTTTCACTATTTCAAGTTAACGCTACAACTTTTAGTCAAGAATTTGAGAAATTAATTGTAGCGACATGGGATCCAATACTATAAATAGTTGGATTTTTTCTCTACCAGATTATATTGAGTTCCTTCAGTACAAAGTATGTAAACAGACATCTCCAGAGACATATTCCATTGTTCAAACATGTAATAGCGTGACTTGTGTCTCCTAATCTTCATCCTCCGATTCTTGGGTCATTGATTCAGGTGTATCTGATCATATTTCTGGTAACAAATCTCTTTCACTAGTATTTTGTATTCTCAATCTCTTCCAACAGTCACAATAGCCAATGGGTCTCAAACCATGTCAACTACAATAGGTCAAGCAAGCCCACTTCCTTCCTTACCTTTATATTCAGTTCTTTATGTTTCCGGTAGCTCTTTTAATCTCATATCCGTTAGCCGCTTAGCCAAATCACTTAAATATGCTGTTTTATTTCTTGATGACCTTATTTTTATACAGGAATGCGGTACGGAGCAGATCATTGGTACCGGGCGTGAATCAAATGGACTTTATTATCTTATCCTTGCTAAATCACATGGATCACATCTTGTCTTCCTTCAACAACTTGTCCTATTACTGATTCACCAGATTTATTACATAAACGGTTATGACATTCCAGTTTGTCAAAATTTCAGAAAATGGTACCTAGTGTTGGTTGATTTCCCAATGCACACGCAAGTGTACGTGGTCGACAAGTAATATAGGATTTTAAGTCCAGATATCGTACCCACAGGGACTTGTGATTAACTATCAACTAAACTAAACTCAAACAAATATTTAACTAAAATTAATCTAAAATAGTAAATTAAGAGATTAAAGAGACAACTAACTTAAAGACGAATT
>ML425168.1:0-73363 GCA_005239525.1 Nicotiana knightiana
AAGTCATCGATACTGACATGGCTTATAACGTGATCGTGGGAAGGCCATGGATCCACGACATGAGAGCAATACCCTCTACGTTGCATCAAGTAATTAAATTCCCCTCTGAATGAGGAATTCAACAAATTAGAGGCGATCAGCAGACCGCAAGAAATATAAACTCTGTGGTACACTACAACAAGAAAATAAAGGTGGAAGAATTACGAGATAAGAGAATCTCCCAAGCGGGTAACACCGCCCAAACAGACATGGAAGAAATTACTACCCAAATAGGCACGGAAAGTATTATTGTTGAAACAGGTACGAAAGAAAATACTTACGAGAAGGTGAATCAAGTTACCACAGAAGGTGTATTAGACCACACAGATGCGGATTCCAGACCGGACGTCATTCATGAACCGGAGGAAGATGAGCACATCAAAACAACTACGGAAGAGCTCGAAACTGTTCCATTATCTGAACAAAATCCTGAACAGAAAGTGTATATAGGCACGAGGCTGGGCCCCGGTCGAAGAGAAGGAAAGAAAGCAAGGACCATTCAAAAACCAAGTGATCGACGAAGAGGTACAAATATTCTTGAAGATCGGTTTGATACGAGAGCTAACATACCCTAACTGGCTAGCAAACACCATGGTAGTACCTAAAAAGAATGGAAAATGGAGAGTATGCGTAGATTATACTGATTTAAATAAAGCATGCCCCAAAGATTCATTCCCCTTGCCACATATAGATCAAATGATTGACGCCACAGCAGGTCATGAATTATTAAGCTTCTTAGATGCATATTCTGGTTATAATCAGATTAAAATGAATCTGTCAAATGAGGAAAAAAACTTCCTTCATTACAAACAGGGGGACTTACTGTTATAAAGTTATGCCTTTTGGCTTGAAAAACGCTGGAGCCACTTATCAAAGGTTAATAACTAAAATGTTCCAAGAACATCTTGGAAAGACGATGGAAGTCTATATTGATTATATGTTGGTCAAATCAACACAAGCACAAGACCATTTCCAGCATCTCTCTACTGTTTTTGATATTTTACGCAGGTATAATATGAAGCTAAATCCAAAGAAATGCGCTTTTGGAGTGCAATCAGGTAATTTTTTGGGTTTCCTTGTATCGAACAGGGGAATAGAGGTAAATCTCGCTCAAATTAAAGCTATAGAAGAAATACCTGATATTTTAACAAATAAAAAGGAAGTTCGAAGACTAACAGGGAGAATAGCAGCTTTGGAAAGATTTATTTCTAAGTCTTCCGAAAAAAGTTTTAAATTCTTCTCAGCTCTCAAAAATTAGAATCAATTCGAATGGACTGAAGAATGTCAGCAAGCCCTCAAGAATCTGAAGATTTATCTATCGAAACCACCACTGCTTTCAAAGCCAAAAGAAGGGGAAAGATTGTGCATCTACCTGGCNATTTTGCACCGATGGTTCCTCAAATATAAAAGGTGCCGACTTAGGCATAGTCTTAATATCACCCACGGGTGAAAACACACGACAAGCTATCAAGTGTTATCCTATAACTAACAATGAAGCAGAGTACGGAGCTGTTATTGCAGGGCTTGAACTGGCACGGGAGCACTCAATCGAGCAAATTGTGATCAACAGTGACTCCCAACTGGTAGTAAATCAGATACAGGGGACTTACATCGCTCGAGAGACTCGAATGCAACAATATCTTGAAAAAGCACGGGAGCTCGTAAGACAATTCAAAACATGGAAGGTAATGCAAATACCTAAAGAGGAAAATACAGAAGCAGACG
This sequence comes from Nicotiana knightiana, assembly GCA_005239525.1. Classification (NCBI taxonomy): domain Eukaryota; kingdom Viridiplantae; phylum Streptophyta; class Magnoliopsida; order Solanales; family Solanaceae; genus Nicotiana; species Nicotiana knightiana. The sequence goes on from ML425168.1 coordinate 1,765, forward strand.
ATTAGCTGACCTTGCAGCAGTCACGGAAGTGACGAACAAAGACAATGCAATTGCCGGTCAACTATTTCATTCAATGATAGACCAGGACAGGAATGAGGTAACTTTCAACAACTTAACCTGGGACTGGAGAAACGAAATTCTTAATTTTTTGCAGAATGGCACCGTACCTGAAGACAGGAAAGCAGCTCAAGCACTTCGCCGCAAAGCTGCACGGTACTGCCTTATTCGCAACTTACTTTATCGCAAGATGTTCGGAGGACCCCTAGCTAAATGCCTCGGACCTAACCAAACGGAATTTGTGATGAAAGAAGTCCACGAAGGACACTGTGGAAATCACTCAGGGGCGAGATCCTTAGTGAAAACCCTAATCAGAGCTGGATACTATTGGCCTAAGATGGAAGAAGAAGCCGAAAACTTCGTATCCAAATGTGACAGGTGCCAAAGTTTTGCCAATAACATGCATCGACCAGCGGAATTATTGCATCCAATAATATCCCCATGGCCTTTTATGAAATGGGGTATGGACATAGTGGGACCTCTTCCCACAACTAAAGGACAGGTACGGTTTTTGCTCATGCTAACCGACTATTTTACAAAATAGGTAGAGGCAGAAGCATTCAAACAAGTGCGAGAAAAATAAGTTAACAGTTTCTTCTGGCGAAACATAATATTCCGCTTTGGAATACCAAAGGAGATCGTGTGCGATAATGGCCTGCAATTCATAGGCTCGCAAATCACAGAATTCTTCGAAAGATGGCATATCAAGCGGATCACTTCAACACCATACCACCCCGTGGCTAATGGTCAAGATGAGTCAACGAATAAGGTAATCATCAACAATCTAAAGAAGCGACTAGATAAAGCCAAAGGAAACTTGCCTGATGAGTTACCAGCGGTACTATGGGCATACAAAACAACTTCAAAAATAGCCACGGGAGAAACTCCGTTCCCACTTGTTTATGGCTCAGAAGCCTTAATACCTGTGGAGATTGGTGAACCAAGCATAAGGTTCTAAACAGCCATGGAGGGAGAAAACGACGACGAATTGAGGACCAATCTGGACCTGCTTGAACCACGGAGAGAAGCATCACTGATACAGATGGCAGATCAAAAATAAATCATAGAGCAGTATTACAACCGTAAAGCTCATCTCAGGTACTTCAAAATTGGGGACTTCTTCCTCAAAAAAGTCTTTCAATAAACAAAAGAAGCAGGTGCAGGAAAGCTAAATCCAAACTGGGAAGGACCTCACAAAATTCGAGGCATAGCTGGGAAGGGCGCCTACGAGTTGGAAGCTATGGACGACAGAGTTCTACCAACAAGCTGGAACGCCATCCACCTAAAGAAGTATTACTTCTAAGGAAAAGAATACCCCCCGTCAGGTATCACACATTTGATTTTATTTTTGAACATTTAAAAATTTTACTAACTTTTTTAGATGATAGGAATAAAGATAACCCATCACCAGATGATGATATTAGACCTGCAAAGACGCGAGGAAATAACACAATTCCCGGTCTAGGGTTACACTTTCTGATGGACGTTTTAAAGGGTTAAGCAGTCATCATCTAAAAAACTATATACCTTCGAGTCCGGAATGTTTTTCCTTTTCAGGAAAAGGACCACAAGGAAGGAATAATCAAGTGCTCGAGATTTCATTCTTCAAAGCTCAAACACTTGGGGGACTATACAGTATGGAAGGCTAAGACGAAGCAAAGAAGACTATCAGAAAGTCTAAAGCTCGAGCCTGAAGACTCATCTACCCAACGAGACAAGTGATACGAGCAGAATCGAAAGAAATCAAACGAGTCATCCAAACACAAAGCCTAATGCAAAAAGCAAAAACCTTCGAACATGTTCAAGTTGAAAGGCAAAATATTAGTCACGAGAAATAAATGTACATCTTTATACTTATTCAAAGTTGCTGTAACAAAAACAGTTAGGGGTAAAAGATCATCATCAGTGTACTCATTCAAAAAACTGTTATCAAATAAAACAATTATGGATGAAAGATCTAAATCCTTGTATTTGTTCAGAAAACTGTTATCAAATAAAAACAGTTACGAATAAGAAAACATTTCCCTCGTACTTATTAGAAAACTGTTTCCAACGAAAACAGTTGCGGGTAAAAACCCCAATCTTTATAAAAACTGTTACTAGTAAAAAATAGTTGTTCGCTTGTATTAATATTGACAAACTGTTACCTATGAAAAACAGTTATGGAATACAAGAGTATATCAAATTTGTTAAACAAAAACAGTTGCAACATGAGTTTTAGACGATAATCAAACACATGTAAAATGTCATGGAAGTTCAAACAAAAAACTTTCCTTGGAAACATTGTTAAACATGCGTAAAAATTCCTATCACTCTATTGCATTATCATTAAGTTGAGACGTCTTCTTCATGTCAATTATAAAGGGCCCTCTTCCATAAATTATGCCTACTACAAAAAGGAACACATTTAATATGACACCATGCCTATTACAAAAAGGTACGTGTAGTCTAAAGCATTCTACATGCAAAACTCAGAGGTAAAACTAAAACCTCGAAAAATGAAGCATGCAAAAGACTTAAAGAGTGAAACAAAAACTCANAAAAGAGAGGGGTGAACCAACTAAACTTCTTCAAGAGGGGGGTTGACTTCACTGGAAAAAGGAGCGGGAGCAACTAGGGATGAAGATGCATGAGCGGCTGGAGTCTCACCATCAAGTGAAGAAAGGTTATGACCTTGTTGAGCCTTCTCCATGGCTTCCTTAGTTTTAGCTATTTCAGCACTAAGGTTGAAACCCTCTTGACTCATTTCCGTCAATGTGTCAAGGCGATAATTCATGTACGCACAGCTCACATCGACAACAGCCACCTCTTCAAGATCTTCATAATCCCTTGCCCATACTTGAAGCTCAGCTCTCAATCCGTCTTTCTCCGCTNTTTATCTAAAGCCTTACGAAGGTCCTCTTGAGTACGAGTGAGTGATTGCACGAGCTCGCCTGAGTATTCTTCCTTCTGATCCCAACAAATTTTTCAAGTCTCTAATCTCCTCTGAGGCACGGGACAACTGCTCAGCGAACAAAGACTCTAGAACACTCTTGTCTTTATCAGCCTGATTGGAAGAAGCCTTCTCTACTGCCAGTTCTGCTGCCATGACTCTCATCTGCCGCTTCAAGGTACTCCTTTCCTCTTCTAAAGCATCCATGTCAATCCTTAGGCTATCATACTGTGCTTTCCAATTATCAGCATCGACCTGCAACTCTTTTATCTCCTGGTCCGTGTTTGAAATCCTCTTCATAAGCTCATGCATATAAGGTTAATCTACAAGAAATAAACCAGTTAGATATGGTAAATTTTGTATACGAAAATGAAAGAGGATAACTTGCATCATACCTTCAAAGAAGTATGCACGACCTCATTGGCCCATGTAAGAGCACCGTGGCTGGCTAGCTTGGCTTTCTCAGAGGGACCTATCAAAGGCTTGAGCCACACTTCGGGCTCACCCGTTTTCTTGAAAAGATTCCCCTCAGCTGGAACCTTTATTACCACCTGCCGCATCTCTCTACTGGAAGACCCTACTTCCCTAGCGGAAGGCATGGAAGTAGGCAGAGATGAAACAACAACAGGCATGGAGGATTGAGGAGCTGGAGAAGCCACGGGCAAAGCAGCAAGCACAGAGGGTTGAAGAGTTGAGGAAGCCACGGGCAAAGAAACAGCTGAAGCCGTAATAGCCAAAGGAGCAGATGGGACAACTTATCTTAAAGAAGTAGGAAAGATAGTAGCCAAAAGGACATCGTCAGAAGCAAGGTCAAAACCTTCATGGAACAGGTAATCCACAGACTTATGAACGGGGGAGTGTGAGACATCTTCAAGGATAGAGTGCTCAACCACATACACGGAAGGCAAGGTCGAGGGTGTAGACTCATCATCTGAAACCACACGCCTTCTCCTTCTTCTTCTTCTTCTTCTTCTTCTAAGGAACGAGACTCACCAATCTTCCTCTTCGAGGAATATGAACGAACAATAATTTCTTGGGCCTGAGCCAAAGACATCTTCGGGATAGATGAAGAAGACACCCCACGAGCAGAGAACCCTATTAAAAGGGAAAAAATTAAGCGACAAAGAAAGAAGATACTCGAGTAAGGAAAGAAGCAAGAACAAGAGCTTCACTTACCATGGGTCTTTTACATGCCAACCATACCTCCCAGCGAGGTACTTCCAAGATCTCTCTTATAAAGGAGCAACGGAAAATAATTTTTCTACCCAATCACGAATACCGGAGACATTCTCAATAGTATCTATGATTGCTGAGAGAAGAAGAAACAGATACGGTGTTAATAAAACATCTCAAGTCAAAACGAGGAAAAGTAAATAAATGTGAGCTAAAGCATACTCACGTGCGCGATTCCACTTCTCAGGGAAGGGAAGATTTTCTTCACCCACTAAACCAACAGTGGGTACAACAACATACCGGAGGTACCAACCCCTATCCTTATCATCTCCAGGGGTTGCCAGCATTGTTTTGCTTCTAGCAGTCAGAGTAAAAACCCCTTCACGAAATAAGGTAGGGAAATAGAGATGAATAAGATGGTTGAAAGTAAAAGGAACCGAGGCTAAAGAAGCCAAACTCCTAAGATATGCAACAACCCGCCACACAAGCGGACCAACTTGTCCTAAGCAGATAGTGAAAAAACGGCAGAATTCAATTATGACTGGGTCAATGGGGGGTCTAAACCCAAAGTGAAAGGGTACGTATAAACAAAAGAATATCCCGTCTTGTAAGACGTTATTCTTTGATTACTATTCGAAATATAGACAGGGAAATCAGGCCTCCAAAAGCACTCCCTACGAACAAGGAAAATCTAACCCTCAGTTATAAGAGTTGGATACCTTTCGACACTCTCAAGGGAAGAAGATTGGTCTACAAGAACTTGATTATCTCTAGAAAAAACAAACTCAGCAGGGACAATTTCATCAACTCCAGGTTCACGAAGGCGTTCACCTCTACCTCTAGACAAAGACCGAGAAACCCTAAACCTCGGAGAAACTAGAGATCTAGTGGAAGGAGAAGGAACTATCTGAGAAGAAGAGGATCCCCTCGAAGGAGTGGATCCCAAACTTCTAAGTCTATCACCCTCCGACTCCTAGTCAGAGCAGAAGATGGCGTTAAATTTTCAATATCTATTACTCTTTGAGGTTGGTTTGAAGAAGACATGTCTACAAAGGTGAAGAAGAAAGTTCTTTACAAAATACAAAGTTAGAAAAGTGTTTCGTGGAAGAAAAGAAAAGAAAACATGTATTGATACTTGAAGACAATCATCAAATGTGAAGAAAAAGGAAAATAATGATGAAAAGTCATAATTGAAGATGTCACTTCGAGACTGCCGCAGCCGCAAAAAGCCCTAAAAGGTGCCGAGTAAATGCAGAACCAATCTGAAAAGGACATGTGGTATGAGCATTAAATGGAAGTGACAAACGACGCCTATGGTGCAGAGAAGGATACAATGTTTCGAGGAAAAGTGACGAAAAAATATTCCCGCCATAAATGAATATCCACTTACCAAATATTAATCGATAAATATATGGTAACTGGGGAATTATCTGTATTGGTAAAAAAGAGTTTCATACGCAAACCAGCTTTTGACAATTCAGCCAGTTACGTGGACACAGGAGAATGCGATAGCTAGATGTGATTCTTTGAAGAGGTGCGGAACAAAGAGGCACGATTCAATAAACCCTCGAGCTTATCAGCCACGGGAAACTCAACCTGATCAAAACAAGGAAGAGGCACGATCAGAATGAATCTAGATAAAGCTACGGGCAGATTCAAGGGCTCACAATTGATTACTTGAACGTTATGTAACTGTACCCCAATTACCCTTATCCTTTGTAACGCCTCATTAATGTCATAATTAGTCATTAATGAGTAACCATGGCAAGAGTTGTACGTTATATCAAGGAATCTCCTATATAAGGGAGGGGAATGCAGCTTGTAAAGGCATCTGATTCTCGAATATAATTGACTTCGCTTTTCTATATTTCTGCAATATTGTCTATTATTCATTTTTCTCTATTTCCTTGATTATCACTAACCCGTGTTTATCCTAAAAATAGCTTTTGTCAAAGGATATAATTCTTTGGTTAAACACAAATATCTTACAGAAAAATCATGTTCACTCAAAAATATATATAATATGTTATAAATATATATTATGGATGTTCATAGCTTCCTTAAGAAACTTATCATTTCGGTACTCAGTTGTGGATAAACATTACCCCCCAGTAGAAGATTATTTACATCTGGTAAAGTAGCAGCTTACAAGCAACTTACAAGAAGCTTACACAGCAGCTTGCAGTAGCTTACACAACAGCTTGCAGTAGCATCTTACACAGCAGCTTGCAGTAGCTTACACAACAGCTTGCAGTAGCAGCTTACACAACAACTTCCTTCTTCTATAAATAGTGGAGATTTCAGTTCATTATGTACATAAATTTGCAAATTGAATAAGACATCAATCTCTCTCTATCTATACTTGCCTTCAGTTTATTTCTTTACAGTCGTTATTTCATAACACGTTAGTACTTCCTTCATATCAGACATTCTTGTTTTTTCTACTAACAATATGAGTTTTGTTCATTGGTCCTAAGGAGCATAACTGATTTTACTTAGCAGTTTATGCCATAAATTTGTTGCTGAAGAAAAATATTGCGAGAAGGGACCATGATTTATTATTTTCATCTTTATTGATGGCTAAGTATGGAAGCTTTCAAAAAAAATATAGTCATCGGCAGTGGCATATTTTCTAAGTCTTGTTATGACTTAATTTTATGGTTCACTTAAACTCTAGCAGAGTTTGCAAGAAATATACAACCACCAGAAGTGGTTGTGTTTCGTATATCTCATTATAACTAAGTTTTGTTAACCACCAGAAGTGGTATATGCCTATGACCACCAGAAGTGATAATTTAGGTTTTCTATGGTTACAATTGAAGATAAGTTAGAGAAAATTTCTCTATATTACTTGCATGCCTCTATTTGCTCCTGAAGTAGCATTTATAAGCCATCACACAATTTGGTGTGATTAATGCACGTTTAGATAATTATGTTCCATTACCTGAAGGATGAGAACTTTTGATAAATATTAATACATTCCCTGAAGTGAATGTGACAATATATGAACGCGCTCTCGATGTAAATATATTACAATTCACCTCCAGAAGAGGTAATATGATTGAGAGAATATATACTCAATATTTCGTATTTTAAATTTTCTCCCGAAGAAGTAACACAATTGAAATTTCCTCCTGAAGTAGGAAAATATTATGAAAGTGTGCCTTTCCGTGCTTAAACAAAATAATGAGCTATTAAAAGTTATTTTTTAAGCACATTTTCATTCCCTGGAGCGAATGAAGAAATACCTCTACTCACCTCCTGCAGAGCTAGAATAACAGAGGATATAAATATTATTTTGTGGCATAAAAATCATTGCCGCACGTACCTGTTGTACGTAAAACATCTTGAAAATTTTATTAAGTATCATTCTAAGGCAAATGCATTCTTGTAGAATGTTTTCTACTGCACCACATTAATATATTATGGTTAGTTATTGAGTTCCCCGAAAGAAATAACAACTCATATATCTTTCCCTGAAGGATGTATTGACTATGTTGTTGCCGCTCAGATATAAAATATTCAGATGTTAATGGTATTTCTCCCTGAAGGAGACATTCGTCACAAAGTTGGTGGTAAAATTACTGAAATTCTTAATTTCTTACATTTATAATTTAGAATTGTCTTTATATTATTTATTTGATTACGATTTTCTCTCATGATACCAGAAGTGTCTGAGCAATATTTGATAGTACAAAATGTATCAATAACTCCTGAAGAGCTAACTGCTTGTCTAGAAGACACATGACACCAGTAGTGTCTGATAAATATTAGATTGTGGATAATAAACGAAGGCTCTCGAAGAGCTTATATACAAATATGTCATTCATATTATATGATTATGGTCAAACATATGTTGTAGTAAACCTGAAGTTTATAATACAAATAACTATCATATTAAGACTACAAATGACTGGAAGATTAAAAATCTTCATGTTTACACAATCATAGGGGGTAATAATATGTATATGGGAAGTTACCCGCTTTATTCTTCAATTTGTATTATATCATGTATCACAGTAAACCAGAAGTTTACTAATGCAAAAGCAGTCACAGTAAACCAGAAGTTTTACTGAGGCAAAAGTAGCTACAATATATCAGAAATTTGCTAATACAAAAGTAGCCACAATAAATCAAAAGATTACTAATGCAAATATTTATGCTATAGTAAACCAGAAGTTTACTAAGAGATAGCACATGCCATGATAAACCTGAAGTTTCCATTTGCCATTTTTAGGTGAGCTATTTGAGAATTCAAATAAGCATATACTGAAGAACTAGAAGATTCTTCAAGAATTCTCTTGTGTTGCTTGTTCTCATAATAAATTGATTATACCAGCTAAAGTTGGGACTAAGACCCTAATCTGAAATATATAAAGGTGAATATGGGCCCATGCACCTATCGTATGAACCACTTATAGATGCATATATGAGATGGTTACATGTGCGATTATTGTCAACCTGCAGTTTGGCATTTGAAATTGCTTTTATCAATTAAGAGCATAAATTTCAGATTATGAAATCAAGATAGTTGATCTTGATGATGCTGGTTTATATCCAAGCTAGTTTAACATTGAATACCTCCTATTAAAGGCTAAACTATCGCTTATGAGAACAAAGCCTCATGTGTTGGTCTAAAATTTTCTAAATTGAATATAGCAATACTTGTATGCATCAGGCCAATAATATATGATAATTCATCCCCTCACAATTGGTTTAGGATTAGAAACCAAATATTTTTACTGCTATCTTTTGATGTGTGGTATATGATTAATTTCTCTATCATAATGCACAAAGATATGTTTCCCAAAGTATATTGGGGATATATGTTAGTTTTTTCTAACATTTGGGTGATGGAATAAACAGCTGAAAAATATGCTCTATGAATCGAATTATCATTAGTATGATCCTCACTCAGAAGATAATTGAAGTCAAATGCCAGAAGCATTTGCTGATCCATAATTAAATATCATATTTCAGCTGCGAATGCTCCTATTAAAATTAAAGTCCCTGAAGGATGGAGTTTACTGTACGCATGAAGTGTGGTAGACTAATCGGTTCCAAAAGTAACAATCCTTGAAAAGGATAGGAGCAAATGATCAAAATGATCATAATACGAAGGAAATGAGCTCTAGAAGATCCCACAACAAAACATTTTATGAAACTCCAGAAGAAGTTCAGGTACCTGAAATAAGGAAAGTGATGAGATCTCAACAAGTTATGTCGCTTAGGAACCGATACCAAATGATCATTGACGATATCTTTGATACAATATAGTGTATAATATTGTAAAAGATTGTGAGGATCGGACCTACAGGCCAGACACCTGAAGATGTCATGCCATTTAAATGCAAGTCATAACATATATGACTCATTTGATTAAATCTATATGAATATCCCTGAAGGATTTAATATGCATGAAGCATATAGTTCAAAGTATCGAGGAATGTACTCGATCAGATTACAAAGATCTTTATACGGTTTAAAGCAATCTGGGCGTATGTGGTATAATCGTCTCAGTGAATATTTGCTGAAAAAAGGTTATCCTTGTTGTTTATGTTGATAACATAAATCTTGTTGCAACTCTAGAAGAGCTCCAAAAGACAACTGAATATCTTAAGAAAGAATTTGAGATGAAAGATCTTGGAAAGACAATACGTTGTCTTGATCTGCAAATTGATTTAGCATACATAATCTTTATCCATTAATCTGCCCATACATAAAGGGTCTTAAAACGCTTTTACTTGAATAAAGCACACCCATTGAGTACAAAAATGGTTGTTCGATCACTTGAAGTGAATAAGGATATGTTCTGACATCCAGAAGAGGATGAGGAACCCCTTGGTCGTGAAATATCTTATCTTAGTGCAATTGGTGCACTTATGTATCTTGCTAATACTACAAAGCCTGACATAGCATTTTCTGTTAATTTACTAGCAAGATATAACTCTTCTCCTACAGAGAGACTTGGGTATTTAAAACAACGTCTTTATTAGGGGGAGTAAAGTATGCACTGTACTCTTTTTCCCTTAATCAAAATTTTTTTCCCACTGGGTTTTTCTTGGTAAGGTTTTTAATGAGGCAGCTTGCAATGTATATTATGAACATCCAAGGGGGAATATTATGAAAATATTATTATGGATGTCCATTTATTTCTCTGTTGTAGATAATCTTCTTCAGAAGATTATCCATTTTGTACTCCATGGAAGTTTATCTACAAGCAGCTGATGCAGGCAGCTTGCAAGCAACTCAATGAAATGACTTGCAAAAATTTCTTGGTTTGACGAGATTAATTTGAATCGATCAGAAATAGTGGTGGATAAAATTCTCTACAAATTCAACTTTTGAGAAGATGGTATACATTGAAATGCGGAGAGTTAAATATTTGAAACAAGGTTTTCATCAGGGGGAGTAAAATATGCGATGCACTCTTTTTTCCTTACAAGGTTTTCCCCACTGAGTTTTCCTTATATGTTTTTTAATGAGGCACCTAGCAATGTGTATTACTAAATATGTGTACTCTTTTTCCTTCACTAGGATTTTTTCCACGGGGTTTTTTCTAGTAACGCTTTAATGAGGCACATTATCTTTTAATGAACATCCAAGGGGGAGTGTTATGAATATATATTATGGATGTTCATAGCTTTCTGAAGAAGCTTATCATTTCGGTACTCAGTTATGGATAAAGATTACCCCAACTAGAAGATTATTTACATCTGGTACAGTAGCAGCTTACAAGCAACTTACAAGCAGCTTACACAGCAACTTGCAGTAGTTCACACAGCAGCTTGCAGTAGCTTACACAACAACTTGCAGTAGCAGCTTACACAGCAGCTTGCAGTAGCTTGCACAGCACCTTGCAGTAGCAGCTTACACATCAGCTTCCTTCTTCTATAAATAGAGGAGATTTCAGTTCATTATGTACATAAGTTTGAAAATTGAATAAGACATTAATCTCTCTCTATCTATACTTGCCTTCAGTTTATTTCTTTACAATCGTTATTTCATAACATAATACAAATTTTCAACTATTATTAATAATTATCTAATCATTTGATTTGTATGAAGCGTAACAAATATCGACAAAAGTTTTCGTCATAAATATTTATTATTCGTAGAAGAACACTGGTTGAATAGGATAAGTTTAAAAATCTAATTCATGCAAGATTTATTTATATGGAAGATTATGGTAGAAGACAAGGATAGGGTTTTATGTTTGTGTTCCACATTGCAACAACATGATTCTAGGTTCCTCACATTTACTTTTGACAAGATGATAAATTCCTGTTTTGTGTGGCCCAAAGAAACTATTATGTTTGGGCGAAGCCTTGTGATAGTAAACAAATTAATGGTCAATTTTTATCTACATCTAGGACAAGAAACTCTCTCTAGTACTAAACTGAAAAGGCAATGATCAATGATTGCATCAATTGGCAACATTTCAAATGGTTATTAGAGCAGCAGGATAAGGCCTTTCATTTTTTCGGTAAAATAAGATACTCCTTTTTTATGGTACAAAATAAATAATTTTTTTAAATTTTAAGAATAAATTAATTATTTTTTTCTTATATTATCCTTGGAGTAAATAGTATCGGAATATGTGTTAAGAATATTTATGTGAAGAGATAGTAAAGATTAATATGGTCAATTTCATTACTAGTTAATGTTAAAAAGTGAATTTCTTAATATATGTGAAAATAATAAAAAAATCATTTATTTTGGACTGAACAGAGTACTTAATAATATAAATTAATATTAAAGTACTGTAAAGTCATAATAAGCCACAATGTCATTAAGGACACTAAGATTACCAAGTCTCGCCCAATTATTACAAATACTAGCCGGTATGATTTCCATAAAACTAGTTTCTACCTAACTCAAGTGCATAAACAACCGAAGGTAGAAGAGGATGATGGAACAAAACGTCAAGTTTGGATTGCTTGGATCCTTCACTTGCTTAAAAATGTGCTACTTTGTTGCCGTTGTAAAAGTTGTGCCTGATTCTTGGGCTCCTCGAATTGTTCATTCATAACCTATAATCATATCTGAGGCTTATTAACAACATTGTTGTATGGGGTAAAATTGATTTATAACAGATGGTCGAATGGTAACATAATACGTGGAATCGAAGATAGCCAAAAGGTAAGTCAGATAACAATCAATACCGGATACAATAAATGTAATCGACATCGGCTAAATCGCGAAGGGAGTGTAGCCAACGGGAGGAGATCAAGGGTTTTCCATCGGATAACATTCAATCAGGGAATATTCAATAACATATGAGCGACCGTTGCAGAGAATGTTTGCATTCATGGCCTACCATTACACGTTCATCCATAACTCTTTTATTATCATTTAAGAGGAGCTTGATCCTAGGATTTTTTTCCTTAGTAAAGCTATAAATAGCAGGCTTAGCAGCCATTGTAAGGGGATGAAACATTCGGCACACAAAAGCTTTATTTTATTTCTTTGGTTCTTAATTCAACAACGTTTCTTGCGCTTTCTCGTTATTTTCACTTTTTCTATCGGAGATACTACGTTAGGAGTCAGGATCGTCATCTTCTTAATATTCAATTGCTAATCTTAATATTAATCTGATCATTTTATCATTTTTTGATCAAATCAATTCGCTTAATAACAAATTTAACTGTACCATTTTGCGGGTAAACAATTTGGCGCCCACCGTAGGACATAGACAATACGCAGTTTCTTTGATTCATTCGTTTATTACTAACTTGTTTTGATTCTTTCTGTAGTAAGAAACCAAATATGACAGCTAATGATGTCAACATCATACACAAACGTGAAGATTTGCCTCAACATGGTGACTCAATCAGCGACATCCGTAACAAAGGTGACGAAACAACCCTGTTTTGTGAAGGAAAGTACCCTCGGCATGTGCGAGAACCAACTCCCAATGATGCGGAGGAGGAACATGTCGTGGAAACGGTAAAAAATGTTAAGAGAACAGCAGACGATCAAGAGTCATCTCTCAAGGCAGGATCGAGTGATAACGGAGTTAAAACAAGCTTTGTCAGGCGCCTCCAATAATGCAAACGAAGTGACCCGTTTCCTCCCAGTGCTCTTGCAAATCAAACATCTTAGAGAGTCGATCATAACAACCCAAGGGGTGAAGTCGGTTTCGACAGCGGCAAAGGGACCGATAGTGAATCTGGGAATAACAACGAGAATGATCCCTTCAAAACCGAACTCATGAGGTTTATGAGGGAAATGAACGAATGAATGGATCAAAATGTGAAGGAGTTTCATGCTCGGATGGATTAGATTCCGGGTGCACCGTCAGTACTAAAAGGCCCAAATTCGAAAAGACACACGCAATTGCCGTTTAAGTCAAACGTAACACCAGAGTTAATTTCAAAGAGGTTCAAGATGCCGGACATACCAAAATACGACGGGACTTTGAATCCGCAGGATCACATCACAACCTACACCACGCTATGAAAGCGAAAGATTTGGCTCAACATGAGATCAAGTGGGTCTTGCTGAAGAAGTTTGGTGAAACTCTCACAAAGGGGGCCCTGACATGGTATTCTCTTTTACCCGAGCATTCAATTGACTATTTTGAAATGCTTGCACACTCGTTCATTAAGGTCCATGCCGGAGCAAGGAAGGTTCAATCCAGAAAGGTGGACATATTCATTATTGCGCAGGGCGAGATCGAATTGCTGTAAGAATTTGTGATCCAGTTCCAGAAAGAGAGGATGCTACTATCGGTGGTACCGGATGAGCGGGCAGCGAAGGCATTCACAAAGGGTCTAAATATGCGGAGCTCCAACGCCTCCCGAAAGCTGAAGGAAAGCCTGCTCGAATTTCAAGCTACCACATGGGCGGATGTCCAAAACCATTACGAGTCGAAAATAAGGATAGAAGATGATCAGCTCGGGTTCCTGGTATCAACCAAGGGACGGGATCGAGAGAGACAAACACCAGGACAAGTTTAAAATCAACTTTGATGCGGATTGACGGTCCTCTAGAGGTCATTTTCTACCGTATAAAAGAATCAAGAGTCGTAGCAGCAAAGGGTTTCAGCCATCAGATAAGTTTGCTCCGATAGAGAAATCGATTATAGCTGGAACAACAGGTCGTTACAGGAGAAGGAGGTGCCAGGGGGCTGAGACTCTACATATCCCAGGTTATCAGATTATAACTTTAACATCAACTTAGTAGAGTTGGTATTGGCAATGAGGAATAACAAAGAAGCACGATTCCCGAAGCCAATTCGATTAGCTCCTAGATAGAGGGATACCGGTTTGTGGTGTGAATACTATGAGATTCATGGCCATATAATTGGGGAATGCCGACATCTTCACGAGAAGGTGGTGACATTGTTGAAGATGGCCATCTCAGGGAGTATTTTAGTGACCAGTACAAGAGCAACTATAGTCGAAACCAGAACAATGCAAGATCCTTCAAAAGGTAGCAAAAAGTTCCCCTCGGCCGACTATCAATATGATTTTTGAGGGAAATCAAGTCAACGGTGTAACCTTTTTAGTGGCAAAGAAAACAAAGATATCGGTCTCACAACAAAAGGCTCTGAGAAGTAGCGGAAGATGATATCACCTTTACGGAGGAAGATGCTGATGGACTTATTCTTCCATACAATGACGCTTTGGTAATCTCTCTCAATGTTTTAGATTTTAAAATTAAGCGTGTTTTGGTTGATCCAGGAAGTTCAGCCAATATTATTCAATGGAGAGTTCTACAGCAAGCAAAGCTGACCGGGAACATAATTTCGGTGATAAAAATCTTAGTTGTCTTCAACTTGACAAGCGTGACAACTCGAGGAGAGATTGCTGCACATGAACGCTGAAGGAGTAATCAAGACAACTTTATTAGAAGTGGTGGACAACGAAATGGGTTATAATGTAATCCTCGGGAGGCCGTGGATAAGCGAGATGAAGTCCGTACCCTTAACCTATCACCAGTTATTGAAATTTCCAACATCGAAAAGATTAAGCAGATAAGAAGAGATAATAAAGATGAATAGAAATTACAGGAACTGGCGCCTTCTTCTTTTCCGAATGAAGACAATAAAGATGAGGAGTCGTCGGAATCCCACCAAGTGCCGAGATATTTCCAGGATCCGGAGGAGACGGGCGCAACCAGATCCACCGCAGAAGAACTCGAGCAAGTGGCCCTATTCGAAGAATTTTTGGAAAGGAAGTTTCAATTGGGAACAAGCCTCAATCCCGAACTCAGGTTAGAATTTATAATTTTGCTTAAAGCTAATGCAGATTGCTTAGCATAGCCGCACTCGGATATGATAGGTATAAGGTTAGAGGAGGGCGTACACAAGCTAAGTTTGGATCCAAACTTTCCACCGGTAAGGAAAAATAAATGCCCGATAGCCGAGGTTAGGAATAGGTTCGTTAAAGAAGAGGTAACCCGATTACTCAATATTGGATCAATCCGGGAGGTAAACAATCTAGAATGGTTAAATAACGTAGTTATTGTGCCAAAAAAGAACAAAAAGTTTAGAATATGTATAGACTACAACGATCTAAATAAGGCGTGCCCTAAAGACTCATTTTCGTTGCCAAACATTGATCAAACGATTGATGCTACGGCCGGACACGAGTTAATGAGTTTCCTTGATGCGTACTCTGGGTACAATCAAATCAAGATGAACCAGAAGGATCAGGAAAAGACTTATTTCATAACAAACTTCGGCACATATTGCTACAATGTGATGCCATTCAGGCTTAAGAATGCGGAGCTACTTACTAGAGGCTCGTTAACAAAATGTTTGAAAATCAGATAGGAAAAACAACGGAGGTATACATTAGTGACATGTTAGTAAAGTCTTTGAATGTAGGAGATCACTTGAAACACCTCCAAGAGACTTTCGACATCTTGAGGAAGCATAACACAAAACTCAACCCAGAATAATGTGCATTCGGGGTTGGTTCTGGTAAGTTTTTGAGGTTCCTGGTCTCGCAAAAAGGGATTGAGGTAAACCCCGATAAATCAAAGCTATCGAGGACATTCTGGACCAGTTGTCAAGTGTAAAGGAAGTACAAAGGCTAACTGGGAGGCTGTCGGCTTTAAGTAGGTTCATCTCGAGATTCTCAAAAAGTGTCACCACTTCTTTTTGCTTCTGAAAAGACGAACGATTTTGCATAGACTCCGGAATGCTAACAAGCACTTAAAGACCTAAAAAGATACCCGTCCAACCTCCCGTTACTGTCAAAATCGGGGGAATGTTAAATTTTGTTGATATATCTAGCTTTCTTGGAGGTAGCGGTAAGTGCAATTTTTGACCGAGAAGAAGAAGGTACGTAATTTCCCCTTTATTATGTTAGTAAGTTATTGTCGGGAGAAGAAACCTTTTACCCACACCTTGAAAAGTTGGCTTTAACTCTCATAGTTTCCTCTCAAAAGCTTAAGTCTTATTTCTAGTGGCACCCGATTATCGTTGTGACAACCTTTCCTTTGAGGAATGTCCTTCACAAGCCTGAGTTGTTAGGCCGTTCAGCTAAATGGGAAGTCAAAATTAGTGAATTCGACATTGTGTATAAGCTCAGGACTGTGATTAACTCACAAGTTTTGGCCGACATTGCGACCGATTTCAGTCCCGGGTTAATGCCCGACACCGGGAATATGGACCTTGTTTATGGATGGAGCTTCCAACGTAAAAGGGCCCGCTCTCGGGATAGTTCTAATCACACCCTCGAGGGAAACCCTGAGGAAGGCCATTAAAAGTATTCTATTAACTAACAATGAAGCCATGTCATGACCCAAAAACCACTAAAGGTCCTGATGGTACCTAACAACGCAATCAGGCAAGCCAACAGTGAATGATTAACTTAATTACCCATTTAAGTATTTTTAAATCATAAATTTCATCAATTAAATAGTAAGAAATAGAATTTGCAAGACAAATGATAAACTACAATGATGAACAACCCGTAAGCACCCTCAAAACCTGGTGTCACAAGTGCATGAGCATCAACTAGGAAATATGATAACATACAACACCTGTCTAGAATACAACAGGAAAATGTAAATAACTTTGATGGAGACGCTGTAGGCTGCGGATCGTAACATGAAATGCAACTAAAGGTAAGTCCCCGCAACATCCGCGCCTCTGCACCCAGAAGACTACCGGACATTTATGTACCTGCACAAAAATGTGCAGCAAGTGTAAATGCATACCTAGTAAGTATCTAGACTAACCCCAGAGAAGTAGTGACGAGGGTCGACATCGACACTTACTAGTGGTCCAATAAGACAGTTATAATAAGAAGTAAGCAGCTATGGGGTAGAGTAAACAAACAAAATAAACAAGTATAAATATGTGATACAATCCTCCTCTCTGCAATAAACTCAAGCTCTCAATTAACAATTTCCTCCTCAACCTTAGCACACACATACACACACACACATACACACACACACACACACACACACACACACACACACACACACACATATATATATATATATATATATATATATAATGGATCTCATCAGATAGGTCGTCATAATTCAACTCAGGAAGACTCATAGATACACTAATTTTTGTCGAATATTATGCACGATTCCATGAGAGTATTTTATAGAAATGCCGAGGCGTACGACCCGATCCCATAATAATATGTGCACTGCCGAGGGTCAAACGACACGAACCATAGATACATCTATTATATTGCCGAGTGTGGTACATAATCTTGCCGAGGCGAATGACCTAATCCCATCATAATCTGTGCACTGCCGAGGGTCGAACGACACGAATCATAGATGTATCTATCCTGCCAAGGCGAACGACCCGATCCCATTAGAATAAGAAACTTTAACGGGTCCTTGACCCCATTCACGAAGGAACATGTGAGTTATAAAGATCTTTGAGGAAACCTTTCGATCGGAATGCATAGCGCGGGAGAAATTCATAAAGGAGTACAATTATTCTGTGGCTAGTCATGAAACTCGTCAAATCTCTACAATAGAAAGTCTATACTCTGCGCCCGTCTAGTCTCAAGTAGTAATGCAAAGTAAAAGAGTTTATTAAGCAAGAGATAACTCAAATAATACAGTTATACCATGGCGTGAACCTGAGTCTACCTAGACAACAACGTGAATGTAGCTACGTATAGACTCTCGTCACCTCGTGCGTACGTAGCCCCCACAACAAGTAGCACATATCAATTACAACACCTAGGGGGTAGTTTCCCTCTCATAGAGTTAGACACGGGACTTACCTCGCTTCACAACCAAATTCAAGATTCCAATAAAACTTTGTCTCGCGAATTGGTGTCCGAAATCTTTAAATCTAGTCACAAAGAATTCAATATACTCAACACGTATCGTAGGAATTAATTCCATATGAAATTACTATTCTACCGAATAAAAATCGAAATTCATCTCAAAATTCAACAGTGGGACCCACGTCTTGAATCTCTGAAAAACTCACGAAATTCGAACAACCACTCTGAGGCGAGTCCGACCATACAAAAATTATCAAATTCCGACGTCAGATTGCCTTTCAAATCTTCATTTTACATTCTTGGAAGATTTTATAAAAATCTGATTTTTCTTCCATTAATCCAAAGATTTATGATATAATTAAGTATGAAATCATGAAATATAATCAATATAGGATAAGGAACACTTACCCCGATGTTTTTCCTTGAAATCTCTCAAAAATCGCCCTTTCCCGAGTACCAAATCGTTAAAAATGGAATTTCAGAACTTAAATCTGCTGCCCACTCATTTACCCTATGCGATCGCGGCAATCGCGGCCATTCCCCTACGATCGAGAAGAACAAATTTTTCTAATAGCCTTCTCCAACTCTTTCGGACATCTTCTAGTATAATGATCATAACATTTTGTACAAAACTCCGAATGACAAGTGGTTTAACTTTATGAAAACTAGACTCCAAGATCTACAACTTCCAAGTTTTGTTCATCTCCCATTTCCTTATATATTTCGATATATTAGCTGCCAAAGTCAGCCCTGAACAACACAAATTTCTTCTTTGCGATTTCCAAATATCTTTCCGGACAGCCTGTAATGTACCGACCATAGCTTTCTGTACACAACTTCAAATGCCAAATGGATTGATTTTCTGAAAACTAGACACAAAGGAATATAACTTTCATTTTTGCACCATATCCAAATTGCTTATATATTGTGAGATGTAATCTTCCAAAGTCGGGTCAGTGCAGCAGAAAGTTTTCTCTACGCGATCGCCAAAAGGTCTTCGACGATCGCGAATCACTAGCCAA
Organism: Nicotiana knightiana; assembly: GCA_005239525.1. Lineage (NCBI taxonomy): Eukaryota > Viridiplantae > Streptophyta > Magnoliopsida > Solanales > Solanaceae > Nicotiana > Nicotiana knightiana. The sequence continues at coordinate 21,174 of ML425168.1, forward strand.
TTTCTCCCATTTTACTTATCGCGATCGCCCCCACTTCCTCGCGATCGCATAGCACACTGCTGTAGCCAAAACAAGTAGCTAAAAATGGCCTAGAAATGGTATGAAACCACCCCGAAACTCACACGAGCCCCTCGGGACCCTGTCCGAACATATCAACAAGTCTCAAAACATACCACAGACTTAGTTGAGACCTCGAATTACATCAAACAACGCTAAAACACGAATCATACCCCAATTCAATCCTAATGAAAATAAGAAATTCCAAATTCTACATTCAATGCCGAAACCTATCAAATCAGTTCTGATTGACCTTAAATTTTTCACACAAGTCATAATTGACATTATGGACCTACTCCCTCTTCTGGAATCGGAATCTGACCTCGATATCAAAAATTCCACTCCCGGTCCAACTTCCAAAAATCATCAACTTCCAACTTTTGCTAAACGACCCCGAACTGACCTACGAACCTACAAATTCACATCTGAACGCGCTCCTAAGACTAGAATCACCACACGGAGCTATTCCCAGGCTCGGAATCCCAAATGGACATCGATAACTTTAAAATACAGTTCAACACAATTCCTGAAATTCTTCCAAAATGCCAACTTTCCACAATAAGCGTCGTAATGCTCCCGGGTCATCCAAAACCTGACCCGGACATACGACCAAGTCCAAAATCATTATACGAACCTGTTGGAACCTTCAAATCCCGATTCCGAGGTCGTTTACTCAAAAGTCAAACCTTTGTCAATTCTTCCAACTTAAAGCTTCCGAAAGTAGAGATTTCTTTCCAAATCAACTCCGAACTTCCCGAAAACCAATTCTGACCATACTTACAAGTCATAATACATTAAGTGAAGCTACTCAGGGCCTCAAACCACTGAACGATGTGCTAGAGTTCAAAACGACCGTTCAGGTCGTTACATTCTCTCCTACTTAAACATACGTTCGTCCTCGAACGTGCTAAGAACTACTCCGGAGTTTTTCAAAATCATTGTTTAACACCTCGTGCTTCTATCCGTGCCACCACAACCCAGTTGAACACATTAGATCGATCCAAACTGTAGATCCTTCCTGCTACCATAATTAACAAGCTTTAGAACCAAATCCCAACATCCGGAATTCTCCATGATACCACGTTCTAACACACGAACACCGTATCAATCACCAGACATCGAACCCAACGTGACCATGCTCCTCCGTCGAAATCACACCATGTACCACATAACACATCTTCCAAAGGAAATCTCCCCCAAGCACAACAGCTGAAAATTCCACTGACCCGAAGTCCGAGTATACCTCATAACAAATATAAGCCTTTTTCCAACTCTCGCAATACTTGCATGACGGAAGAGACGTGTAGAAACTCATAACCACCCGCCAAATCAAAAATCATGGAGTCTCTCCTCCTAACAAGAACCATTACTTCATTCTGAAGTGAGTAACGGTATTTGCTCTTTAATATACCCTTCCTAACTCCAATCGCACTGATCCCATGTCCAATAACCTCGTCTCGCCCAGTATCTGCCGCTCAGGCAATAAGCCATCTCAGACCCTGCCAAAAGTCTCATATGATGCCACAATGTGCCAATAAGCTAAAAACTCGAATGTGATACATAAGGAAAACGAACCCTAGAGGGAACTACTCAATCCACGTAACTAATTAAACAACTGAAAAGATGTCATGGACCTTCCTCAGAAAATGAGAAACAAAACACACAAGAATAGATATTGGGGAACTGTACTCAACATCACAATGTTGCAGCGTGAAACCTGACCCACACATGATACCATTGCAGCGTGCAACCCGATCCAACCATGATACTCGTTTCGGCTTGCCACCTGATCCAAGAAACATGCCCGTGGCGGCATGCCACCCGATCCAAACAACATACCCGTGGCGGCATGTCACCCTATCCACACATAATAATCTATAAGAAATTACCTACCGACCCAGAATGCTCATATAACACCGTGAGCAACACGGGACCACAACACATGTGCGAATAATCAAGCTGTCTCACAACCACATGGCACAATAGATTATGACATGGAATAGCTGACGACCAAAATAATATCCAACTCTCGAAGACTCCTCCATAAGAAACTCTATGCTGAACGAACACACCTGGCCTGATATAGAGCACATTTTCACATTCAGACCCATCCACGGTCCTTAAGACGATTATGATCGTACTGCACTAGGCTAATAACCTTCCGAGGATCCACAACAACCCTATTCATGACATATAAGAGCAACCGTCCAATCCGAATAAAGTTCCATAGTTCATAACCAAATGAATAGAGTACCTTCCAGGCCTAAACTCTCTCATATTAGCAATAGTACTTTAATCTCCGTACTTGGTTTAAATCCTTAATCAATCAAGTGAATACATGTCACACTTATATAATCTTCCCGTGAGATACGCCCTCACGACTCTCCGCAGCAAAGTTTGCACATCTATACCACCAGCCATACAATGCTGTAAAGCGAATCGAGAATCCGCAAATCAGTACACAAAGCCTCTTACACAGGACACCGATCTCAGGTGACGCTAAAGGAAATACCAGCTTATTCTAAACATCTGAATTTTTTTTCGCTCATCTGAGCTCGTGGCATTATTGTCAACACCGAACTACAACATTGATCCCCAACTTCCAATTCCCACGCCGCCCACTACACCTAACATGGAAATACGCGAGAGCACAAGAATTCCATCATAACTCCTGAACCACTAATAGAATAAACACTCTATCATATAGAAACCTTTCACTTAACTCATTTCAGGAGAACCATTGCAACACGTGACTGAATTCCCATACCGCAGAAAATACAATCCTCAAGTAGTGGTCTAAATCACCATAACTCTTTCAGGATCCATATACACATAACAGGACATTATAATTGAATACCTCAAAATATTTAAATTAAGGCGTCTGTCAAGCCTAGCATATACTGCCACAAATCACCTGCATAACTTAACACGCTGAAGGAACTGATAATTGCCACCACCATGCCGACTCAACCATTGCTAACCAAACCAACTTCTTTTGACTTACTCTGGACTTGCCTTAGAAATAATAATAGCCTCATTCAAAGTATAATGAACTCAATCCGCACTCATCCTGAGTGACGCCATTTCACGAGACCACGTTGTCTCAAAACCCACGAACTATCTCATACCCTCCTTGTGCACACACCCGCATCTTCAACTAGTACACCCATTCTGACTTGGTCCCGAATATAATCAACTCCAAGGCTCTACTAGCACATAAACACCTTATCAAAGAAGCAACCGACTAAATTCCTTTCCTTGTTCATCACATCCACACGAAGCATAAACTCAGAGTTTCCCAAAACCTGGACATGAATCGATAAGGCCAAATATAGCATACATTCCTAAAATCCTTTGCTCAAATTACCACTGACATTTTGTTTCCTTAGTCGTAATAACCCACCAATACACCGATAGCCAGAAAACCTCACAAGTAGACAACCACGCAATCCAATCATAGATGGTGGGGCTCCCCCACTTAGCTTGAAGCCACCCTTACATAACCCTGGGACCCACCAATAATACATTCCACACTCGAAGTCATGTTGCATCCAAATAAAATATGTGGACCTAGTCACTGTCCACCATGAATTCCCCGAATTGCACTAAACTTTCCTCAAGGCGTGTGGCTATCCTACCACAGAACCCATATGCTACTCTTCCACTCTCCCACTTTGGTTAAACCCTCTTCTTTAAGCAACTACTCGACTTCCACTTTTCATACTCGACCTGCTAGTAATTCAACCACCACGAGACCCTCCCACCATGTCATTCCTCATCTTTCGCTACCCAAATGCTGCCTCAAATCAAAATCTAGCTCTGTAGCACCCGAACCAATAAATTGCTACCAACTATAAACCTCCTAGAAGATCATCTTTCTCGAGCCATCAATATTAGAAATACCAACTCGATTCTGAACTACTACACACTGCTATCTCTGACAACCGCTCCTCAGGCACCATTTTCACTACACCCTTCCCCGAAGGCCAAAAATCAAAGAAGACCATAACACCGACAAACCTTAATCTGTTCCAATAAGAACAACGCCACCACATCAAAATGAGAATTTCACCACACTCGGGAATATCAAGTCTCGTTACACCATCAACCGAAACCTGAACATTCATAGTCTGATTGCCTTTCCTTTGCTGGAAATAACCGCTGAACCTCTAAATCATGTAGTGAGAAATTGTCCTTTCAAGTCATTCAGTGCCTCGTTACATAAACAAACACTCCACCATTACACCAACACTGTGCGATAACAACATCTGAACATCATCGCAATCTGTGCGTAGCCTCGATCCCATAAAAAATACAGCTAGTGAGCTGAAATGACAGAACATCCTTCTACAAGAAGACGATAATAACTTGCTCAAATGCGCAGGGAGAAACATCTTGCTCCACATTGGTAGTACCAATGCAAATCCTCAATGCCCAATTGACGTGAGTGCTCAACACCATACGAGAATGAATAGGAAGGAAATAAAGGCATAAGCCTCGAAGGAATCAAATCGCATGATAAGAAATCAAGAGAAGTAGTAATGATGGGTCGACATCGACACTTACTAGTGGTCCAATAAGATAGTTATAATAAGAAGTAAATAGTATGGGGCCGAGTAAACAAATGAAATAAACAAGTATAAATACGTGGTACAATCCTTCTATTAGCAATTTCCTCCTAAACCAGAGCATATATATATATATATATAATGGATCTCACCGGATAGGACCTCCTAATTCAAATAAGGAAGACTCATAAATACACTGACTTCTTCTCGAATATTACGCACTTTTCCATGAGAATATTTTATAAAAATGCCGAGGAGTACGACCCGATTCCATCATAATCTGTGCACTGTCGAGGGTCGAACGACACGAACCATAGATACGTCTATTATACTACCGAGGAGAACGACCCGCTCCGATGAGAGTGTGGTACATAATCCTGCCGAGGCGAACGACCCAATCCCATCATAATCCGTGCACCGCCGAGGGTCGAACGACATGAACCATAGATGTATCTATCCTGCCGAGGCGAACGACCCAACCCCATTAGAATAAGAAACTTTGACGGTTCCTTTACCCCACTCATGAAGGGACATGTGAGTTATAAGGAGCTCTAAGGAAACCTTTAGATAAGAATGCATAACGGGGGAGAAATTCATAAGAGGATTACAATTATTCCGCAACTGATCATGAAACTCGTCAAATCTCTACAATAACAAGTCTATCACTCTACGCCCGTCTAGTCTCAAGTTGTGATGCGAAGTAAAAGAATTTAATAAGCAAGAGATAACTCAAATACTTGAGTTATAACATGGCGTGAACCTGAGTCTACTGGGACAATAACATGAATATAGATATGTGCAGACTCTCATCACCTCGTGCCTACGTAGCCCCCGCACTAAGTAGCACGTATTAATTACAACGCCTAGGGGGTAATTTTTCCCTCATAGAGTTAGACAGGAGAATTACCTCGCTTCGCAACCAAATTCAAGATTCCAATAAACCTTTGCCTCGCGAATTGGTGTCCGAAAGCTTCAAATCTAGTCACAAACAATTCAATATACTCAACACAAATCGTAGGAATTAATTCCATATGAAATTACTAATCTTCTGAATAAAAATATGAAATTTATCTCAAAATTAAACAGTGAGACCCACGTCTCGAATGTAGGAAAAAATAAAAAAATCCGAACACCCACTCCGAGACGATTCCAACCATACAAAAATTATCAAATTCTGATATTAGATTGCCTTTCAAATCTTCATTTTACATTGTTGGAAGATTTTATAAAAATCTGATTTTTCTTCCATTAGTGCATGAACTCATGATATAATTAAGTATGGAATCATGAAATATAATCAATATAGGATAAGGAACATTTACCCCAATGTTTTCCCTTGAAAATCTCTCAAAAATCGCCCTTTCCCGAGCTTCAAATGGTTTACCCCGATCGCGGCCAGACTCCCATGATCACGAAGTGAAATTTTTTTCCAGAATTTGTTTACTCTATGCGATCACGGCCATTCCCCCGCGATCGCGAAGAACAAATTTTTCCAACAACTTTTTCCAACTCTTCCGGACAGCTTCTAGTATAATGATCATAACATTTTGTACAAAACTCTTAATGACAAGTGGTTTAACTTTCTGAAAACTAGACACCAAGGTCTAAAATTTCCAAGTTTTGGTCATCTCGGAATTCCTTATATATTTCGATATATAAGCTTCTAAAGTCATCCCTATGCAACACAAATTTCTTCTTCGCGATTTCAAAACATCTTCCCGGACAACATGTAGTGTACCAACCACAACTTTCTGTACACAACTCCAAATGCCAAAAGGTTTGATTTTCTGAAACTAGACACAAAGGGAAACAACTTTTATTTTAGCATCATATCCAAATCCATTTAGATTACGAACTATAAACTTCCAAATTCGAGTCAGTGAAGCAGAAAATTTCCTCTATGCGATCGGGAAAGGTCTTCCGCGATTGTGAATCACTGACCAATTTCTCCCATTTTACGCATCGCGATCGCGTCCAATTCCGCGCAATCTCATAGCACACTGCTGTAGCAAAAAAACCAACAGCTAAAAATGGCCTAAAAATGGTCCGAAACCACCCCGAAACTCACCCGAGCACCTCGGGACCCCGTCTGAACATATCAACAAGTCTCAAACATATCATGGACTTAGTCGAGGCCCAAAATCACATCAAACAATGTTAAAAACACGAATCACACCCCAATTCGAGCTTAATAATAAAAAAAATTCTAATTTCTACATTTGATGCCGAAGCCTATCAAATCATTTCCCATTGACCTCAAATTTTGCACACAAGTCATAATTGACATTACGGACCTACTCCCACTTTCAGAATAAGAATCCGACCCCGAGATAAAAAATTTCACTCCCGGTTAAACTTCCAAAAACCGTCAACTTCCAACTTTCGCCAAACGACCTAAGGACCTTTAAATCCACATCCGGACGCGCTCATAAGACTAGAATCAACATACGGAGATATTCCCAGGCTCGAAATCCCAAACGGACACCGATAACATTAAAATACACTTCAACCCAAACTCATGAAATTCTTCCAAAATGCCAACTTTCCACAATAAGCGTCGTAACGCTCCCGGGTCATCCAAAGCTAGATATGGACATACGCTCAAGTCCAAAGTCATCATACAAACCTATTGTAACCTTCAAATACCGATTCCGAGGTCGTTTACTCAAAAGTCAAACCTTAATCAATTATTCCAACATAAAGCTTACGAAATTATAGATTTCTTTCTAAATCAAATCCGAACATTGTGAAATCCAATTCCGACCATACGTAAATGTCATAATACACTATATGAAGCTACTCAGGGCCTCAAACCGTCGAACGACACGCTAGAGCTCAAAATGACCGGTCGGATCATTACGAGTACGAGGCTTAGTTACAGGACTTGAACTAGCATGAGGACTAGGCTCCGAGGTCATCGAAGTAAAATGTGGCTCTCAGCTGGTAGTAAACCAAGTGTATGGGATTTTCAATGCAAAGGAAGAGCGCATGCAATAATATTTGAGCAAGGTTCAGGCATTGCTTACTCGATTCAGGGAATGATCGATCATCCACATTCCGAGGGAGGAGAATATGGAAGCAGATACACTATTTAATTTTGGGCCGACTAGTGAAATGAAAGGATCTGAATCCGGCGTTGTAGTTCAACTTCGACATTCAGTATTGGATGTGGCCAGTTACTGTGAAATCAATTCAATCAACTTAGTCTGGGACTGGATGGATGATTCGTCGAGTATCTTCAGCATGGTAATTTACATGAATATGCGAAGGTTTCCTAGGTGCCACAGACCAAAACAGCTCGCTACTGCCTCGTAGATGTGCAGTTATACAGAAGATCATACCAAGGACCATTGGCTCGATGTCTGGGGGCCTCGGAGGTGGACTATGTGATGAGGGAAGTCCACAAAGAAGTTTGCGGGAACCATTCTAGTGCAGGCTCGTTAGTGCTAAAGTTGATCAGTACAGGCTACTATAGGCCTCCGATGGAACAAGACGCAATGACATTCGTTCAGAAGTGTGACAAATGTCAACGCCATGCATAGTTGGTGCACCAACTAGTAGAGCTCTTGCATTCGGTGTTCTCCCTATGGCCATTCATGAAATGAGTGATGAAAACATAGTTGTACCTCTACACCGGGTCATGGAAAGGTAAAATTTCTTTTAGTTTTAACTGACTACTTCACTAAATGGGTTGAAGCAGGTCCTTACCAAAAGATTGGTGAATGTGAAGTGGTCGACTTCATATGGGACCACATAATCTGCCGATTCAGAATATCAAGGGAAATTGTCAATGGACCGCAGTTCATAAGTTTGAAAGTCACAAAATTTTTGAAAGGATTGAAATTTAAGAGAATTACATTTTCACCGTACCATACAAGTACTAACGGACAGTCAGAATCAACTAATAATGGAATCATTTAGAACTTGAAAAAGAAGTTAGAAGATGCTAAGGGAAAATAGCCCGATGAGTTAGCGGGTGTGCTACGACATGCTGAACAACGACGGAGTGGAGCGGGGGAGAAACACCTTTCTCTCTTGTGTATGGTGCGAGAGCGCTAATACTTGTGGAAGTGGGGGAACCTACCTTAAGGTTTTCCCGAACAAACGAAGAAGCAAACAATAAAGTGTTACTGGTGAGGCTGATTTGCTCGACGAACACAGGGACTCGTACATGAGGATGGTGGCTCAAAAGCAAAGGATGAAAAGATATTACAATCGCATGGTCAATGTCCATTACTTCAAGGTAGGAGACGTGGTTTTGAGAAAGGTGACCCAGAGCACTCAAGAAGTCAATGCTGAGAAGATAGGACCAACATGGAAAGGCCCTTACCGGGTTTCAACTATCACCGTTAGGTCGTACGAGTTGGAAAATCAAGACAGAGTCAAATTACTCAGTAATTGGAGCATGACTTAACTCAAAAGGTATTATTGCTGATGGATCCTACCAATATTGAAAGTATGTGCGCTGCACTCTTTTTCTCTTTGAATAGTTTTTATGTTAATCGGGTTATGTGGCAAGGTTTTTAACGAGGCAAAAAATGAAAAGCATACTACGAAGGGAGTGACATCGGAAAAGCAAATAACTTTAGATATCAAGGCAATAAAATTTTCACATCAATGGCGAACGACTATGTGGATGGTTAAATAATCTTTAGTTCGATAGAAAACTTTGCCTTCCATTAATAGAAAAGGATTATTTAACCATTCACAAGTTATTTCCACCGATGAAGCAAGAATTCCAATGTACAAATTCACATGATTCGCATTCGAACACTGTGTGTGTGTGTGTGTGGGGGGGATATTATCCGATTCGGCACTAGGAATACCACGAAAACCAGGAGCTATGAGAACTGGGATCAATTTTTCATCATGACCAGGGACTGCATGATCAACACCATAGAAATAAGTTATACAAGTTAGCCACATGTTTTGGAAATTTTATTTACTTTAGAAAATGAATGCTTATGTACTTTTAAATATAGAAGGAACGAAATAAAATTCTTTTATTTTTATCTTATTTCTTGTCCAAATGATGAGTTAATTTTATCGTTTGAAAGTTAACTAAAACTTCAAATGCTTGTGCCAGAATGAACAAGAGACGTCCTCTTCAAGAGCACCGTAAACATAAGGGCCCTCTCTATGAAACCCTAATAGTAATGGATAGATTCCGGAAAAGTTTGTGCCCGGAATCAAAAGCTATAGGATGAAAAAATATACCTGAAGCTTTAATCGACCAAAAATAAAAGGTGTATTTTTGCACAATACTTAAGTAAAAATTCTTTATTTATCAAAGTGCCAAATTCGGTGAAAAATTTGGCATAATTACAAGATACAAAAAAAAAGAAAAATAAGAAGTTATACATCATTGCTGCCGAAACTCGAAGGGAGAGATGGATATATATTTCCCCTGGTAGAGTAGGGAGGATCCGCTACCGGTTCAGGGAATTCATCTTCTTCAGTCTTCCCTTCGATTATCGAGTACTCAAAACCAGTACTGGAGGAGGCAGTCGCAGCGGGCCGAAAAAGAAGATTTTGACGAGCAGATAACTCTAGTTCCCGCGCCTGGACAATACAATCGTCTATGTTGGTGATGCCCGATTCGGCCTCTTCCAAGGTCTTCCTCTTAATTTTATATATGGATATGTCTTCTCGAAGACAAGGGAATCCTCTTGGTCTTGGAGTTTGGCTTGAAGTTTATCGATTTTGGCCTGGAGCTCTTCTCTTTCAAATTTTATAGCACGGAGGAAAGCGCCGAGCTCAACATTTGTAGTTGAGTGAAGTTGGTTTTTAGTCCATAGACCTCTTAAGCCTCTCTTCCATTCGGGCACTCTTCTCCTCGGTAGCACTAGCCTCCTCGGTTTTGGAGCTTAAGTTGCCTTAAAATTATTTATTTTCTCCTTAAAGACAGACTCACACTCGGTAGCAGCGAGCACAACGTCATGGAGCTCGACCCACTTAGCATTATCCTCTTGAAGCTTTTTGTGTAATTGAGAAGCTTCTTGGCTGTGGGCCATTTTATCTTGTTAGATCTACTGCAACCGAGCCTCAAGCTCGCCCATATCAGTAGATTTTGCCTCTAACATTGGGAGGCGCATAACAAGTTGGTTCCTTTCGGCCAAAAGTTGATCCTGCTCGGAAGTAAGTGCTTGCTTATCGAGGATTAACCTTTGCAGGCCTTCTGAAACAAGAAAGTTTTCCTATAAATAAGAATATTAAAGTCAGGATTTCTATTGCAGTATGTGAGTAGAAAATAAGATACAAGGAAACTAGTACCGTACCTGCACCGCGCTATGCATGGCACTGTTTATCAGGAAGTCTCCAGAATGGGACCGCATTTTCTTCCAATATTTCTTCGAAGATAACGACTTCAGATAATTTGCAAGATCTATCGTCTTGGTCAAAAGATGAGACTCTTTTGATACCGAAAAAGTGACACTTCTTCTCCCTCGAGGATCTGCGGAAGGGGTTGAATAATTGTGCCCTAAATTCCCGTGGTTGGGAGACCGATGAGGAGAATCACCCCTCACTTGATCAATATATGGTACCGATGGAGGATATGCGTTTGATGCTAGTGCTGAAGGAGTAGCTGGTGTCGATGGGCATGAACCCATTGGTGTGGAAGGTTAAGAAGCAGCGGTGGCGGAAGAGGTCGGAGGCATAAGAGGTCCAGGGTCCGAACTCCTTGGACCAGAAGCAGCAATGGGGATTGGGAGGCGAGAATAAGCATTATCGACCAAACCTATCTCGCCCCAAAGGGCCTCAACTTCATCTGACGTGGGGTTTTGAAGCTCATCCTGGTGAGCATTCAACACTGTGGCCGGTCCAAATAGCATTTTCTTTGCTCTCTTCTCTTGAATCCCAGCCGAGGAGGAGCGTTTTATTTTTGGTTTCTTACTCTCAGGCTGGTGACTCCGAGAAGAGGCACCCTCACCAGAAGTAGATCTGCGAGCTCTGCTTCAAGCGAGAGAACTTTGCAGCAACCTCCTGGCCTCTTGAGGTTCAACTAAGGCGTCGACCTCGGGGTAGGTGACAGAGCCCCTCGGAAGTCCTGTATCATGCTAAAATCGAGTTAAAAGGTTGTTCATGAAGATTTTTTGTGTTGGATCAAGGATAAAATAAAGCGTATTTCGAGTTACCACGGTGCTTGGCCTTCCACCCGTATTTGGGGGCCATTTCCTTCCACCAAAAAAATTTGGGAGTCGTGATTTTTAGAATATTCTGAACCCAGTGGTCCAGGACTTGAAGCCATGGTAGTTCCCATCGGGTAGCTAAAACAAAAGAAACGAGAAAATCATCAATAACAAAAAACAATCTTTTCACGAAGGAAGGAAATGAATGACCGATAGCTTAAGAAAGTGATTCCACAACTTGGGAAAAGTAGGAGTTACGGCTAGGATGATGTCCCTGGTAGCAATGATGACGAATCATTCCATCCATCCACGTTCCATCCACCCGCGATCGTTATCATCATTTACGCTGGTGAGGAGTGCATGGTGGCCATGATTTCTAAAGTTTATTATTCCCTCACGAAAATGTTTGGGAGAGTAAATGTTCATTATGTGAAAAGGTTAGGGTTTCCCTCGTCTCCAAGCACAGTTGGCAAAGGCAGGCCACCATCCGCTATATAAATGGGCCTACTTGCACTAAGAAGACCTGATATCGGTGGCAAAACCCAAAAATTATTGGGTCGAGCTCTTCACTCGACCCCAGGGAGATTGGATCCAAGGTAAATAGATACGTATAGACATATATAAACCCCTCCTTAGAGAAGGTAACCAGCTTTATCATATTCGGAGTGAGGATTTCAAAACTGGAGCAGTTGCAGTCCTCCTTCACAGTTGGGATATTAGAAGGGGAAATGGAGGAGAGATACCTACTAACTGGACAAGTCCGAGAAGATGCAGAATGAGCTTTCTCTTAAAAATCATTCACAATACTGAGATGTTGTGGTATGATGGTACTAATAGTGGAGCGGTCATAATCGACTTCAACCTCCTTATCCTTGTTTTTCTTCGGGCCTCCTCCGAAGAAAATACTAATTTTTTCAAAGAAAGAAGTGAAAGAAGCCATGTTAACAAAAGGTCAGTAAAATTCTTGCTGAGAAAGTTGAAGAAGATGGAAAAGTTTCTCAGTAAATACAAGGAAGAAGAAAGACTGTAACAACCCAGCCGGTCTTTTTGAGAGTATTAGCCCTGCACCCTTATTTACTACTTCCTATATCTCATTATAAGGTTGTGTGGCTCGCGGGGAGGTTTGGGTTTTGGTTTCGGAGTCATATGGGACACATAATCCCTAATATGGAAGTTTAAGTCGTAGGAATTAAACATAGTTTGAATTCTGTAAAGTTGACTCCAAAATGGAGTTTCGATGGTTCCAATAGCTCCCTAGGGTGATTTTGGACTTAGGAGCGTGTCCAGATGTTGATTTGGAGGTCTGTAGGTCATTTCAGCATTAATTGGCGAAAGTTGGAAAGTTGGATTAATTTTGGAAAGTTTGACCCGGGGTGGACTTTTTGATATCGGGGTCTGATTCCGTATCTAGAAGTTGGAATAGGTACACAATTTCAAATGTGACTTGTGTACAAAATTTGAGGTCAATCAGACGTGATTTGGTAGGTTTCGGCATCGAATGTAGAAGTTGGAAGTTCTAAAGTTCATTAGGCTTGAGTCGATGTGCGATTCATGTTTTTAATATTGTTTGATGTGATTTGAAGGCTTGAATAAGTTTGTATGATGTTTTAAGACTGGTTGGTACATTTGGTTGAAGTCCTAAGGGCCTCGGGTGGATTCCGGGTGGTTAACAGATTGAATTTGTAGTTGAGTGAATTGCTGAAGTTGGGCATCTGCTGGCGTAATCGCACTTGCGGAGTCCTCATTGCAGGTGCGAGCTCGCAGAAGCGAGCAATGGAGAGTAGGTGTGTTCTGGAAGGTGCTTGGCATGTGGTTGCATGTGCAACGTGAAGTCCACAAAAGCGGAGCCGCTCCTGCGGAAGGATGATGGCATAAGCGGAGTGAGTGAGGGAGTTGAGGTGGCCAAGGCTTCCGCAAAAGTGGATGGTGCCCAGCAGAAGCGCGTACGTAGATGCGGATGATTGCGTGTAGATGAGGAACCTGGGAGTTTAAGTGAACTCTGCAGATGCGGATATTTAACCGCAAAAACGAATTTTTGGCGTAAAATAAGAAATGCTGGGCAATGTTTAAAACCCGAAGGGTTTCATGATTTCTCTCATTTTGGACTTTGCAAACTCAGTCTAAGGGAATTTTGGAGAGGATTTTCGAGGGATTTCTTGAGGTAAGCCACTTGTGAACATTTTTATTCATTAATCTTGTTTTCCCATTGAATTTCCCACCTAGTTTGTGTGTATTTAAGTTAGAATTTGGGAGTTTGAGGCTAGGGATTTGGAGAGTTTAATTTGGGGATTTGAGTGGCCATTTGGTGTCGGAAATTGGTAAAATTGGTATGGTTGAACTCATGGTTGAATGAGTGTTCGTATTTTGTGACTTTTATCCGATTCCGAGATATAGGCCCGGGTTGACTTCTGGGACGATTTTTTGATTCTTTTCTAAAGTCGTAGACTTATTAATTGAATTTGTTTCTTATTGTTGTATTTATAGAATGTAATTACATTTGGCTAGATTCGTTCCGTTTGGAGTCGGAAGATCGAGGGAAATACAATCTTATTGACTGATTGGTTTGAGGTTAGTGACTTGTCTAACCTTGTATGAGGGAAATTCCCCTTAAGATTTGGTACTGTTATGGTATTTGAAATATGTGAAGGCCGAGTACGCGAGGTGACGAGTGTGTTACTCGGGTTAAATGTTAAAAAATCCGGTTATGGCTGAGTAGTCTTCTTTTAATTCCTTAATTGAGTTGCGTTAGTATGTGTAGTTATCATGTTTAGCCTAATATCACATGTCTATGTGTTTTAATCCTTACTTGTGATCTGTGCAACATGCTTAGTTGAATTTCGGCTTTCTTGATTTTGTACTCAGTCTTTAACTGTAGGATTGCTTGCTTTAAATTCATTGTTCCATCGATTACGAGTTGTGTATTTACTTTTGAGACTACGAGGCGGTACCTCGGGTGCTCCCTTATTGAATATTTACTTTTGGGACTACGAGGTGGTACCTCGGGAGCTCCCCTATTGCATATTTACTTTTGGGACTACGAGCCGGTACCTTGGGAGCTCCCCGTTGCATATTTACTTTTCTGACTACGAGACGTTACATCAGGAGCTCCCCTTTTGCTTACTTCTATTTCAGTGTTGTTACCTTTCTGTAATTTCACATGTTAAATTCTCAGTCCTTTCATTATATTATTATATCTTTTGCCTTATTTCTTTTTTATTCCAGTAGGGCCCTGACCTGACCTTGTCACTACGCTACCGAGGTTAGGCTTGGCACCGTTCTCATACTACTGTTCTGCACATCTTTTTGTACAGATCCAGGTACCTCCTATCAGACCCAATATCAATGTGCAGTGAGTTCATGGAGACTTCAAGGTATATCTGCTAGCGGACGCAAACCTTGGAGTCCCCCTCTACCTTTTGATGTTGTTTTTCTTTATTTTCATTAGACACGGATGTATAGAGATCTTTAGCATGTCTCTTAGATCTTGTGACTTATTTCTACCGGTTTTAAATTGTAGTTTTTTTATTTCTGTTTTGAGATTTGAGTTTCAGATTAAAATTCAGCCATCACGATATCCTACGGAGGGGAAAAAAGGTCGTGACAAAGACTTATGAAAATTTTGAAAGTCAAGAAGTAAGAATGATGAGTAGAAGATAAGTTGTAGACGGCAAAAATCGTGATCATGATTACCAAAAAAAATCGGTAAAAATATTTGCTGAATCATGGGGCAGCACGTGTTCGGGGTATTAAATGCAAGAAGACGTGAGTCCTTTCAAGCGTCAGAGACTAATCAGGAACTTTCCCTTCAAGAAAGGAATCTTCACCAACTTCCCGATAACACTAAGATATGTCACCGGAAAGTAGGGGGACTATCTATATGGGATAAAATTAGTTTATAACAGATGGTCGAATGGTAACATGACACGTGGAACCAGGATAGGCAAAAGGCAAGTCAACTAACAACCAAAAACAGATACAACAATTGTAATCGACATCGTGCAAATCCCGAAGAGAGCGTAATCAATGGGAGGAGATCAAGGATTTGCCATTGGATAACACTCAGTGAGGGATATTCACTAACATTAAAGAACGACCGTTGCAGAGAATATTTGCATTCATGGCCTACCGTTACAAGTTCATCAATGACTCTTTTATTATCATTTAAGAGGAACTTGATCTTAGGATCTTGTTTCCTTACGTAAAGTTATAAATAACAGGCTTAACAACCACTGTAAGGGATGAAACATTCGGCATGTAAAAGCTTTATTTTATTGCTTTTGCTCTCAATTCAACAGCTTTATTTGCGGTTTATTATATTTTCACTTTTGCTCTTGGAGATACAGAATTTAGAGTCATGCTCGTCGTGTTCTTAAAATTCAATTGCTAATCATAATATTAATCTGAGCTTTTTATTATTTTTGGGATCAAATCAATTTACTTATCTGTAAACCACGTAAACAATTCAACTGTAATATTTTGTGGGTAAATAATTGTTATGCTCCAATAAGTTTTTGTCCACTAATTTCAATTGGCAGGACTAACTCTTTGTAATTAGACCCTATCCCCAGCATGACTATTCCTACACTTAGTCTCTATGCTTTACTGTTTATTACTACTTTAGCATCAAGTATGGCTAACCTGTTAAGATTCTAAATCAGTAGTCTATGTTCTAATGGATGCTATGAATTTGGTTGCTGAATGTCAATTGACCCATGTCTGTCCTTGTTGCTCAATATGTTCTCTCTTTTGTTTTGTGTTTCTGATTCCGGTGTTCCCAACCCCTAGTCCCTATCTGTGAAATTGCATGTTCTCACCTAAATTTAATTAACAAACCAAGTTTGAATCTGGGTGGTATTGAGCTTTGTGACTTTGCTGTTGTTTATTGAACCTTTCTTTCCTCAGAATGTTTTCAAAATGTTTTTTACTCTTCATATGTTGTCCCAAACTGTTTCCATTCCTAATGTATTTGTCACTCCTAAATTTTTTACTCCTATATTGCTTTCCCAAAGTTATTCTAACTATGTCAAGCACTCTCACTTCTACTTTTAGATTACTTAAGTTCTGCCCCTCCAGTGTGTGCACTGCCTAGGAATCCATGAGATTCCTCCGAACTCTAGCACACTGGGGCTGGCCTTTTCCACACTACAAAAAATCACTAACCTAATCAAGGATCTTGGTGTGAGCATTGCCTGGGATCCCTGAGGTCCTTAGGGAACTTTGACACACCAGGACATCCTACTGGCTATGAGACCTTGGCATCCGGGATTGTTTTTAAGGCCTGGTATTTCCATGTTCACTTTGGGCCTATCTCAGGCTCCCTATAACTTAACTTATATTTATTATGTAATTCATTTATTTATGGTCTGTAATAATAACCTTTGTAAACAGATATTGGGGGAAATTAGTAAAGGGGAGGGATTCGTATATGGATTTTTGTAGGGATACCGGGTAGAAATCATGCTTTAGGTTAATATGTGTTTACTTGCATTAGAAATCCTGCCTTTAGGTCTATATTGAGTTTACTTGCATTAGAAATCATATTTCTGGCTCATATTACATTATTTGCATTAGTAGTCATGCTTTAGGTTTATATCATGTTTACCATGCTTTTAGATCACTTGGCATACTAGGCAATGTGTTATAGGCTCATTACATCATTTGTTACAGAATTCTGCTTCTGCGTAATCATGATCACCTTGAAATCTTGTTATGAAGTTACCGCTGCAATTCTGCTTAATAAAAATGTCCATCCTTGATGTGTGTTAGAAATCCCGCTTTAGGACTGTGATTGTATTCACTTTACATCATGTCTACATTGCCTAAGTCAATAACCGTCCTGTCTATAAGAATGTTTAAAAGCAATTTCAGCACCTAGACAAGCATGTTTATAAGATGTATTAAAACTCAAACTGTTTGCTTTCCTTTAGTCAATTTCTAGAATTCTGTTTGCATTTTTAGACAACATGTTATAGGGTATCCCTGAAGCACGCCTAGGAAAGCCTATAGGTAATTAAGGCCTTATAAAAATTGTAAAACTATGCTTTGTTTATTTGTGACTGCCCAGATTCAACAGGTTCTAAAAATTAATAGGCAAACTGATTAGGTCTTTACCGCTTCGCCTTAACATAATGCTGCACATTCTTTGTTTTGTCATGCTCACCTAGATATCATGTTCTAGGACCTTTTCTAGAACATATGAAATCTTGTTGTTTGAGACGTGCTAATTGTCCTTTTGTTTGCGGTGGTAAACATGAGCCCTTAATTGTTGTCTTACTTGACAGTCATGTTTGTTCTTTGTTGTCGCTTAGATTTTCCTTTTTAAACACTTTAGTAGAGTCTATAACTACCTAAAAATAGAGGTCTTAAACACCTCTGGGACCACAAGGAAGGGACTGGTAATGCACGCTTAGAGTTCGTTTAATTAAAGCCTCTTAGAAAATCGCTAAGGGGAGGGTAATCGGGTAGTA
Source organism: Nicotiana knightiana (assembly GCA_005239525.1). Lineage (NCBI taxonomy): Eukaryota > Viridiplantae > Streptophyta > Magnoliopsida > Solanales > Solanaceae > Nicotiana > Nicotiana knightiana. The sequence continues at coordinate 39,396 of ML425168.1, forward strand.
AAAGGATATGATGAACTGTGCGTTAATGCCACGTGTAACGCCTCTAGTGAGGAAGGATTACCGGGCATTGTACATATGTGATCCTATAGGCTAATAACTTAGGACTTCCTTTATCTTATTTACATATGTGTGCTTAGACTGCTTATCTGTTAAATGACTAATTCACTAAGTATGTTTTGTCGGGACCTACCATTGTGGACCTCGAGGGGTGCCTAACACCTTCCCCTCAAGGTGATTTCAAGCCCTTACACAATCTCTGGTAATGTAGACTGGTTTCGTGAGTTACTTGCATTAGGTGCCCTAACACACCTTAAATCCGTTAGGTGGCGACTCTTCTATTTCTATACCTCTTTCCCAAAAGGAAGGGAGTTGTCCCAAATGAATGTCGAAACTCGATTTCGTGAGGATAAGGGGGCGCGACATCATGGCGAATCTGCTGGGGATTTTAGGCTTTACCATAACAAACTTTCTTTTTGTAAATTATTCTTGCACATGCTTCTTTTGTTAATACGCGTGAACCCTCTCCCTTTCCCCTTATGTGAATTTAATTGCCCGTTTTGAGCATTTATGATTTCCTTCACTATAGAAACTGACTTATTTCTTTGTTTTCCTTTCTTAAACATCTTTCAATTATTAAATACCACATTTATTATTTTCCTAACTTGCAAATATGTGACAACATGCTATTTACTGCTGCATAAATCATGCTCAACATCATATTCCACTCGTACGTAATCAATCCTTTAGCAACTCTTGATGAGTTGTTGTGCTCTTCCTATATATCACCCTTTAAATTTGGAAAGGCTGATTTGCGGTAAAACTAGTCGATCAGCGGTGCAATGGACGGTTCCGTGCCTTTCCCCCTCAAGTTGTCCGCTTGAGGGTACAAGTCTAGACCCCCATAACAAACTTACTCTAATTATAACTGTACATGCATCATGGTCAAACCTAGCTGGGCTAGTATGTTTTCCACATAATAACCCTTTAAGACAAACATTATCCAGAAGTCCACCGGGGTTTCTATAATCCCAACGGACGCAACCACGTTTTGAGCATTAATTTTGGAGAACTAAATGCCAATATGCTAATCATGGATATATAAATAGTCGAATCTGGAGGTGGAAAGGGCCTAACCTTATTTGTTTTGCATAAAATGAAGCACGAGGTCCCCAGGTTCAGCAATATACCACCACTGATACTAGACTGGTGGGAAGATCTTTCCTCAAGTGACAAAAAACATGTGAAGAAGGTCCTGGATAATTTGCCTTCTCTGTTAGAAATCCAGCCAAATAACATGTTGATAGAAGCTGCAACCATGTTCTGGGATCGTGAAAAATTAATGTTTCGCTTCGGGGATATAGAAATGACCCAGCTCATATAAGAAATCAGAGGATTTTCTGGGCTACCTTGGGAAGCCCTGGGTTATTGGTACCAGAAAATCGCACTGGTAGGAGATTTCTAAAAATGATGGGTCTGAAAAAGAACGCCGATTTGGAATTCTTAAAGAAATATTATATACCATTTGACTACTTGTATGAGAGATACAGTCATAGGAAGTCCTACCGTATTTTTCATGATGATTTTTCCATCACTTCCTTGGGATATATTCATCGCAGAGTTTTTGTGTTCATTGTTTGTTTCTTAGGTATGATAGTGTTCCCAATGAAAAGGGAAAGAATTCACACTATATTGGCTATGGTCACCAAGACTATAATGGAAGGAATCGAGGGACGTACATACACCATAGTCCCTATGATTATAGCTGATATCTACCGGGCCTTGGACCACTGCCAGAAAGGGTCTAAACATTTCGAGGGCTGCAATTTGCTGCTGCAGTTGTGGTTAATGGAGCATCTCCAAAAGGGTCAATATCGCAAGGAGTTTCCACGAAGGGCGTGGAATGACCATATTTCCTTCCACCACCCTAAACGGATGACTTATATTCTGGACAGGTTTTCTCAACCAGATAGTGCTAAGGAATGGGTGTAGTTCTTTGACAATTTGACTGAGGATTAGGTTGAGTGGATGTTTTAATGGTTCCCTACTGACGAGTTCATCATCATGTCAAGGGAAGCTCCTCACTTAGTTTTGATCGGTTAAGGGGAATATACCCTTATGTTCCCATCAGGGTTATGAGGCAGGCAGGCAGGTAGGAAGCAGATCATACCGCGGGTCGCAAAGATAAGTCATTTCCGTGCAGATTTTCAGGATGACGACATCCCTTACAAGTGTCAAGCTCACCATATATGGCACTCAAAGATTATTTTGGAAAAAGAGACCATCGAGCCAGACATGTATCATGCGGGACATGCATCCTTTTACCCAGCATGGTTGGAGGATAACTTTGCTGGGAAAGTTGAGCCAGGAATTAGTCGGGGAAACAGGGTCATAGACGAAGATGCAAAAAATCAAGTAAGTACAACAAGTTGCGCAAGAGAATTCATGACTCCGAGGCCGAACATCAGGAGATACACGAGACAGACAAAAGATTAATCAGGGAATGGAGGGAAATGACTATCACCTCCAATGAAAGGGTAGAATATCTGGAACAGGGTTTGATAGAGCTAGAAGGAAAGATAAGAAAGAGGATCGCTGATTACCAGAATGCTGAAGGAAGCGAGGGAGGACATCTCGCAAGAGTATACCTGTTGTTGGGCATGCGCGAACTAGGGGACCTGATTGATGGAGTCAGAAAGATCAAGCCTGGGGAAGATCCTTCTAGGACCAAGTAGATTAGATTTACCTGCTTTTCCTAAATGTAATAAGGCCAAATGCCAGTGGTGACCTATCTTTTGTTATCTTAGTGTCGTGTTGGATTCATCGATTTTTATATTAATGAAATGAGGCATTTATTGGCATCTATGTTTTCCAAAAAAACTTGTCGCTAGGCCTACCTCGGGCACAACAAGGTTCCCAAAATAGGATGCGAATTTACATTCCGCAATATGTGTTTAAATATTGCAAATATTCTTTTCAAAATACTTACTGACTTGGCTACCTTTTGTTTTTCTTTCTTTCTTTTGATTATTCCAATTCCCCAAAGGTTGGTTCATGCATACTGGCATCATCAGCTTATAATACTAGATCCAGAGGCCCTCCACCTTCTCCTCTTCCTAGTCCACTAAAAGGCAAAGGGAAAGCAAAGATGGATGATTTGAACGACACCAGAAAAGACAACAACACACATGTTGAACATGCAGAAGCTTCTGATGGTCGAGGTACTCAGGCCCCAAATGATGTGGTATCACGAGTTGAGCAGAAAATACTAGAACTCCAGGGTGAGCTCGAGCACGTGCAAAGCTTAGCAAATCTATCCCTCACACTTAATATCCCAGATGTCAACCATTCAAACACTCAGAACTCCGCAACACCGCAAAACACACCCAACAAGCGCCCACAGAATCCTCCTGCACCTCAACATTATACAACCCCACCACAAAATCAAACTATCCCACCACAGTACCAGCAAAACACCTACCACACTCCACAAAACACCCCGCCAGTCATTCCTGAACCCTAAAATTCTACCAACGATCACCATTATACGTAAACTCCTAGTCACCAAAACAACCCTATATACGTGTAAACCCTACCTCACTCCACTCATCCCGTATCCTATACACCGTAATCCTTTGAGAAGGAGCTGCTCATTAAGAACCTATCTGAAGAGCTCAAGAAGTTGACAAGTCGGGTTCAAGGTGTCGAAAGAAGAAAAGGAATAGAAGGTATGAACTATGAAGACCTATGCATACAGCCCGATGTAGAACTGTCAGAGAATTACAAACCTCCCAAGTTCGAAATGTTTGACAGAACAAGTGATCCCAGGGTTCACCTGAGGACTTATTGAGACAAACTTGTAAGGGTCGGAAAGGATGAAAGGATCTGAATGAAGATTTTCATGAGGAGTCTTACAAGAGATGCTTTATCCTGGTACATCATCTAGGATCCCAAGAAGTGGGCCAACTAGGTGAGTAGGTCACCTGACTTCATGGACAGATTCAAGTTTAACACAGAGAATGCGCCGAAAGTCTTCTACATTCAGAACTTAAAGAAGAAGCCCACTAAGACCTTCTGCGAGTATGCCACTCATTGGAGGTCAGAAGCAGCCAATGTCAGGTCGATATTGGACGGGGAACAGATGAACATGTTCTTTGTTAGAGAACAAGATCCGTAGTACTATGTAAGATTGATGGTTATTGAAAACAACAAGTTCTCCGATATCATCAAACTCGGAGAAAGGATTGAAGAGGGAATTAAAAGAGGTATGGTGAAAAACTCTGAGGCATTGCAGGCCACAAACAAAGCATTGCAGTCAGGGGGTATACCGAAGAAGAAAGAAGCAGGAATACTAATGGTCGCCCAATTACCCAAAACTCCACTTGTGTATAAAACCTCCCCACTTACATACCAAGAACCTCCACCCACATATCAACCATCATCTCTCAGATATTCCCAACTATCCATTGCTTATCACACATATAATTCCCAACCCTCTCACTTTCAGTCACCTCCAACTCGCCCAAACTACTCAAGACCTTGGCCTAACTTTGATCGCATACCACCTAAACAGTACACTGCCATTGCTGAACCCATTGACCAGCTGTATGAAAGACTAAAGGTTGTTGGTTATGTCACTTCTATCCCTGCTGCGACAGTGAAGAATCCATCCCAATGGGTCAGCCCAAACAAGACCTGTGCATATCATTCTGGCATGAAAAGGCACACCATTGACAAATGCCGAACACTAAAGGATAAGATCCAGACCTTGATTGATAATAAGGTCATTCAGGCCAAAGAAGCTACACCCAACATCCGCAATAACCCCCTCCCAGGTCATATGAGTGAAGGTATCAATGTGATATAGACCAATGAGAAGTGGGATCCCGAGGGATCAATTGGACTTATCAAAGAGGGTGACAATCCTAAGAAACCCGCAGTCACGCTCAATCCTATTATAGTACAAATACAACCATCAGTGGAGGTTGAGGTAGCTGCATCAGTTCCATTTGAAGTTGAGATAGCACCCCTACAGCTATGCATGTTCCATTCGAGGTGGAAGTAACCACACCTTTCACAGTGATAGTGTCAACCACGCCGCCTTTCAACATCAAGGCTATACCCTAGGATTATGTGGCCGAAGCTAGAAGAAGAGGAAAGAATAAAATAGAAGAACCCGACGTTGCGCATGGAATGACCAGAACGGGAAGAGTCTATACAACAGAGAATTTGGGGGAATCTAGTAAGCAGGCTTCTAAAAGATCGCCCATTATTGAAATAGGCCCGGACGACCTTTGGAGGAAAGTGCAAGCAAAAGAGCAAAGGAGTATCATTTGAACAAGACTCCTGATCAGATATCTATCCTGTCACTGCTACAGAATTCAGAAGTGCACATGAATGCTCTCTTAAAGGTGTTAAGTGAGGCATATTTACCCAAAAACACCACTAGTGGAGAAATGGACAATATGATAGGATAGGTGCTGGAAAGTTACAAAATCACCTTCCACGAGGACGAGCTGCCACCCGAGGGTTTGAACCATAACAGGGCACTGCACATTACCGTGCAATGTGAGGACAATTTCATTGCCAGAATTCTGATAGATGGGGGATCCAGTCTCTGTATTTTCCCGTTGGCAACACTAAAGAGGTTGGGCAAAGGCCTGTATGAGATACGAGAAGGGACCATGAACGTGAAGGCATTTGACGAGTCTCAGAGGGCTACCATTGGGGAAATCAATCTCTGTTTGCAGATGGGGCCTATTTGGTTTGATGTTGAGTTTCAGGTGCTGGACATATCTGCATCTTAGAATCTATTTTTGGGACGACCATGAATACACGCCGCTGGGAATGTAGCATCAACTTTGCATCAGGCAGTGAAGTTTGAATGGAACCAACAAGAGGTGATTATCCATGGAGATGGGAGCAACCCCATTTACACCAGTGAGACCATCCCGGTGGTTGAAAATAGAAGGAAGCTAGGTGGAGAGACTTATCATCATATCGAGAGGGTCAACGTGATCGAGAAAGATAAGTGGTGTAGTAGCAAGATAGAAAGTATACTACCATGGAGAGTATATGAACCCGACAAGGGTCTTGGCAAAAACCTTAAGGGTATCTCCAAGCCAATACAGTTGAAACGTCATGGTACAACCTTTGGGATAGGGTATCAATACACCTGGCAGGAATACAATAATTAGTCACCACCGTGGCGTGGTCCTTACTATCCACTTGAGAAACCTGTACCGCACCTGAGTGAGACTTTCCGACATACCGACATCATATGGGGATCAGAGAAGGAAGAAGCATTGTCCGCCTTGAGGAACTTGTTCCTGGAAGATGATGACATGGATTGCTGCGTAATTTTTGAGGAGGAGGAAGAGGAAGGCCCTACCATCCGAGCTGTGGAGAGAGGATCATTCCTCAAGAATTGGACTGTCAGACCATCCAGGGCCCGACGAGTTCCGGGGTAGCAAGGCTGAATAACATTATTTATTTTGCTTTCTAAAAAATGATTTCCCTTTTGACATTTTGTTTTAAACAATATTTCCATTGATCCAAAACGTTGTTTAAATTATTGAAAATCGCATTTGTTTGACACTTCCAATGAATTGATGTTTACTGTTACCACTTCTCTCTCATATCTTTATATATACAACATTACTATTTCCTATCTTGATGAACTGGCAACTGTGACATGTAATGAGGCAACACAACAAAAGGATAGTAATTCAGAAGAAGAGGATGTCGTACTCGAGGAAAGCGTCAGGGAAGTAGAGGATTTTGAGAAAAAGCCCAAGTCCAACCTGGACGAAACTGAGATAATCAACTTAGGAGATTCTGAAACTATCAAGGAGGCCCGTATCAACATTCACTTATCACCATGAAAAAAAGAAGAGTACACACTGTTCTTGAAAGAGTATGAGGACATCTTTGCATGTTCATACGATGATATGACCGGGTTAAGTACATCTATTGTGGCTCAAAATTTTCCCATAAACCCAATGTGTCCGCCAGTAAAGCAGAAACTCAGGAACTTCAAGCCTGATATGAGCCTGAAAGTCAAAGAGGAGGTCACCAAGAAAATCAAGGCCAAGGTCCTCAGGGTGGTTTAATATCCAACTTGGTTAGACAACATCATGCCAGTTCCGAAGTAGGATGGAAAAGGTTAGAATTTGTGTCGATTATCGGGATATCAACAGAGCCAGCCCAAAGGATGATTTCCCACTTCTAAACATACACATTTTAATAAGAAGTTGTGCCATACATGAACTCTAGTCCTTTGTAGATTGTTTCGCCGGTTACCATCAGATTTGGATGGACGAGGAAGACGCTGAGAAAACTGATTTCATTACACCATGGGTAATATACTGTTATAAGATGATGCCATTCGGTCTAAATAATGCTGAGGCCACCTACATGAGGGCTATGACGACCATTTTTCATGACATGATACATAAGGAGATCGAGGTGCATGTGAATGACATCATCATCAAGTCCAAGAAAGTCACACATCATATAGCAGATTTGAGGAAGTTCTTTGACAGACTGCGGAAGTACAATCTAAAATTAAACCCTGCAAAGTGTGCATTCGGGGTCCCTGCCGAAAATTTACTTGGGTTCATCGTCAGCCGCCGAGGGATAGAATTGGATCCATCAAAAGTCAAATCCATTCAGGAGCTGACACCGCCTAAGAGTAAGAAAGATGTAATGAGTTTTCTAGGACGGCTAAACTACATCAGCCGGTTCATAGCCCAGTCCATAGTTCTATGTGAGCCAATTTTCAAGATGTTGACGAAGGATGCTGCAACTAGTTGGACCGAGGATTGTCAAAGGGATTTCGAAAAGATCAAAGAGTACCTATCAACACCACTAGTTTTGGTCCCACCAGAGCCAGGCAGACCTTTGCTACTCTACCTCACAGTGTTAGATGGAGCCTTTGGCTGCGTTCCAGGGCAGCACGACGAGACGGAGAGAAAGGAACAAGCTATCTATTACCTGAGTAAGAAATTCACTCCATATGAAACACGGTACTCCGTATTGGAACGTACCTATTGCGCCTTGACCTGGATAGCTCAAAGGCTGAGGCATTATTTCTGTGCTTACACAACATACCTCATATCAAGGATGGATCCCCTGAAATATATCTTTCAAAAACCCATCCCCACTGGCAAACTAGCTAAGTGGAAAATCCTGTTGAGTGAGTTCGATATTGTTTATGTAACTCAGAAAGTAGTCAAGGGACAGTCACTGGCCGATCATCTGGCTGAGAATCCTGTGGAAGGAGAATACGAACCCCTGAAAATGTATTTTCCCGATGAAAAGGTGATGTTCATAGGAGAGGATATTGCTGAATCCTACGACGGTTGGAGGATGTTCTTTGACGAAGAGGAAAATTTCAAAGGAGTTGGTATTGGAGCTGTCTTGGTATCAGAAACTGGCCAACATTATCCGGTATTTGCTAAACTCAGATTTCCCTACACTAACAAGATGACAGAATATGAGGCTTGCATATTAGGACTCAACATGGCCATTGATATGAACATTCAGGAGCTGGTGGTGATCGGTGATTCAGATTTGCTTCTTTACCAGGTACAAGGAGAATGGGCCATCAAGAATTCCAAGATATTGCCATATATGCACCATGTGCAGGAATTGAGAAAGAGGTTCACGAAGATAGAGTTTTGGCATGTTCCCAGGGTTCAGAGCGAGTTTGCCGATGCATTGGCTACTTTGTCATAAATGATACATCATCCAGACAAGAACTTCATTGATCCTATCCCAGTAAGGATCCATAGTCAGCCGGAATATTGTGCTCATTTTGTTAAAGAAGAAACATATGGGAAGCCTTGGTTCCATGACATCAAAAGGTATCTGGCAAAAGGAGAGTACCCGGAGCATGCAAATCATACTCAGAAACACACGCTTCGGAGCTTGTCCAAAAATTTCTTCCACAGTGGAGGAACCCTATATAGAAGAACACCGGATTTGGGATTATTGAGGTGTGTCGATGCAATGGAAGCTTCAAAGCTGCTTGAGAAGATACATGTCGGAACCTGTGGCCCGCATATGATTGGCTTTGTATTAGCCAAATAGATACTAATGGCCGGTTATTTATGGATGGCCATGGAGATAGATTGCATCTGATATGTTCAAAAATGCTACCAATGTCAAGTGCATGCAGATATGATAAAAGGTCCACCGAATGAGCTCAATGCAACAAGCTCACCTTGGCCATTCACCGCCTGGGGAATGGATGTCATTGGTCCAATCGAGCCCACCGCCTCAAATGGGCATTGATTCATCTTGGTAGATATAGATTACTTCACCAAATGGGTCAAAGCAGCATCTTACAAAGCAGTGACTAAGAAGGTTGTGGTAGATTTTATCCGCGACCGGATTGTTTGTCGGTTCAGAGTTCCAGAACCCATCATCACTAACAATGCCGCCAATCTCAATAGTGATCTGATTAAAGCCATGTGCGATACTTTCAAAATCAAGCACAAGAATTCCATAGCATACAAACCTCAAATGAATGGAGCCGTAGAAGCCTCCAACAAAATATCAAGAAGATACTGAGTAAAATGGTAGAGAATCACAAACAGTGGGATGAGAAACTACCATTCGCCTTACTGGGATACCTTACCACAGTCCGCACATAAACCGGGGCAACACCCTATTTGCTGGTTTATGGTACTGAAGCTGCTATTTCCGCCGAAGTAGAGATTCCTTCCTTGAAGATCATACAAGAAGCTGAGCTCAGCGACTCAGAAATGATAAAGAGCTGTTATGAGAAGTTGGCCCTCATAGACGGAAAAAGGATGAATGCGGTATGTCATGTACAACTTTATCAGAACAGGATGTCCAGAGCCTTCAATAAAAGAGTCAAGCTAAGATAGTTCACACCGGGGTAACTGGTATTAAAGAAGATCTTTCCACATCAGGATGAAGCCAAAGGAAAATTCTCTCCCAATTGGCAAGGTCCTTACATGGTTCACAGAGTATTGACAGGGGGAGCCCTCATACTCATAGAAATGGACGGAGAAGTATGGCGAAAACCAATCAATTCAGATGCAGTCAAGTGATACTACGTGTAATTGTTTATGTTTACGCAAGTGATATAAATTGAAATACGCTCGAACTGATTCCCGTTAAAGAGGGGATACGTAGGCAGCCCTGTGAGTTTGGTCACAGTTCAATAAAATTTCCACTTTTCCCATCATCAGAAACTGGGGCAGAATTTTGAGGAGGACCCTCAAAATTCGGAAGCAAGTTCAGCGATCACAACATATACAACAATCAAAAATGTTTGTCCGTCTAACTGGGGCAGAATTTTGAGGAGGACCCTCAAAATTCTACGGCAAGAGAAGTCTTAGTGTCTCGGATTGTGTCACAGTCACTGGTTCATTTAACCAATTTTCTAAAAAACATATCTTTTACTATGACTTTGAAAACACATGATTGCTTTTGAAATAACTCTGTTTAGAAAACACTACCCCCAATGATTTGAACAGGATCTTCAGACCAAGCATAGCAAGCAAAGCAAGCCGACAGAGACACCAACCAACCTCCCCCTTTACAGAACTACAACTTTTCTTTGGATGCAGGAACAAAGAATATACATGCTTCAAAGTCACAACCTTCATAACAACCGCGATACTGAAGTATACTACCAGGTAAGAAAACTCTGCTATCACTGGCTATTTATTCTATTCTACATGGGACTAAGCTCTGTCCCGCCTATTTGCATGAGGTTAAGCCCTGCCTCCATATTTGTATAAGGCCAAGCTCTTCCTTCATTTGCATGGGACTAAGCCCTGTCTCGAAATCTTGCATGAGACTAAGCTCTGTCTCCATATCTGCATGAGGTTAAGCCCTGCCTCCATATTTGCATAAGGCTAAGCTCTGCCTTCCACTTGCATGGGACTAAGCCTTGCCCCGAATCTTGCATGACTAAGCTCTATCTCCATATCTACATGAGGCTAAACCCTGCCTCCCTATTTTCATTAGGCTAAGCTCTACCTTCATTTTCATGGGACTAAGCCCTGTCCCGAATCCTGCATGAGGCTAAGACCTACCTCCATATTTGCATAAGGCTAAGCTCTGCCTTCATCTGCATGGGACTAAGCCATGTACCGAATCTTGCATGAGACTAAGCTCTGTCTCCATATCTTCATGAGGCTAAACCCTGCCTCCATTTTGGATAAGGCTAAGCTCTGCCTTCATTTGCATGGGACTAAGCCCTGTCCCGAATCCCGCATGAGGCTAAGCCCTGCCTCCATATTTGTATAAGGCTAAGCTGTGGCTTCATTTTCATGGGACTAAGCCCTATCCCAAATCTTGCACGAGGCTAAGCCCTATCCCGAATCTTGCATGAGGCTAAGCCTTGCCTCTCTATTTTCATAAGGCTAAGCACTTCCTTCAATGTGAATGGACTAAGCCCTTTCCCAAATCTCGGCATGAGACTGAGCTCTGTCTCGACCCTGCATGAGGATAAGCCCTGCCTCCATATTTGCATAAGGCTGAGCACTGCCTTCTATTTGTATGGGACTAAGCCCTGTCCCAAATCTTGCCGAGACTAAGCGTTGTTCCTCCGACACTATCTATTTGATCTTCTTTCGGGCTAAGATCTGCCCTCAACTTCACAAAACTAAGCCTTGTCTTGTTGCTCTTGACATCATGTTATTGCATCTCATATGCTGAATTATCGCCAACTTGTCCAAAGGCATCATAGTCTAAAGGCATCATCCTCATAGCCGGAAGACACCATGCTATGGCGTGAGGATCTCTCAAAGTTGCATATCATTATTCAAAGGTGACATGGTTCGGAGGCACCATTCTCATGGCCCGAGAACATCATTTCATGGCCTGCGAATCCCTCACTGAACAATTCATGGACCAGGACATCATGGTCTAAAGACGTCATCCTAACCGTTCGAAGACAATTCTCATGGTCCGAAGGGAATCTGCATCATGTTTAAATTTTCGCACAAATATATGCTCGTAGTATCTCTTTACTTGCAGGTGACCCAATAAGCAACTTTTATACGAACATGAGCAATCCCGCTCCATTTCCTACAAATGATATCAAACCTGACCACTCACCATAACCATTCTTCACCTATCCCGAAATCTCGTGACCGTCCTTGTGGTAACTTCATTGGTACACTCTGCCGATTAATCCAGAACTACACACGACCTGATTCTTGTAAAATCAAGGATATGTAGGCAGCTCAGAAACCAGAGTGCGGCCTAAATCTCTCAAACCATCTCGCTCGGTCAAAATTGGCCATCATATCTTTTTCCGACAACTCTTTCATCCTTCTCGGGTAAAGAGGGGCAGTGTTGATACCCAATTTTTTCTATAATATTTTTTATCCATATATACCTTCAAAACTATCCATTAGCATCAATTGATATTTCTCCATAATTTCTATATTTTTTAAAATTAATTTATCCCAATATTTTATTTATATAAATAATTACTAATTGCATCACAAATGAATTTATAACAATTTCATGACCTAATTTTTCTGTTTATATTTATATCAGGTTTAAATTATTTCACAAATAGTCATATTTCCATTTTTTTAGTTACAATTGCAATAACTTTGCAATTATAGTCCGTGCATGCATTATTACATTATTTTACCAGAAAAAAGTTTTTATATTTTTAAAATATTGAGTAATTATTTCAAAATATTTCAGTGCATGAAAATTATTTTTATAATCTGCTAATTATTTGTATAAATTATTTTCATCAATTATTTGGGTATTTAACAAATAGTCCTTTTTTATTTCAGACTTAAGCCTTTTAATATCAACCCAAATCCTCAAATAAAACCAGCCCAAACCCCTTAGGCCCAATATGTATACATCTGACCCAATCACCCCGTTTACTCGTGGCCGTTGATCATTTTGATCAACGGTCCATGATTAAACCTACCATAATTAATCTATCTAACCCTAACCCCTAATCACTTCTTCAAACCGGCCGCCCCTAAATCCTTCCTCCTCTCCATTATCTCTCAAGCTCACCCTAACCCTAATCACCATCACAGGCGAGAACCCCCTTCTATGGTGTTTCGGTGCCTTCTCCTACCACCACTGGTCTCCTATACTCCCTGGCTCTTTGATTCCATTAGTCCTTGAGCACATCTCAAGGAAAGCCAACCTATTCCGGTCTGAAACTTATTCATCGACCGGTCACATGCCATGTTCGTTTGTGAGTATGAATTTTCTCTTATTTTTGGTACGAATCCATGTGTTTTTGACCGATTCTCGTCATCTCTACTATTTTATAAAAACCCTAGTTCGCTATTGTCTGATTCTTCTTAAATCTTTACATATTTGAGGTGATTCGAGTATTATTAAGTATTTTCCTTTAAAATCCCTTATTTTAATTAACTATTTCCATTTTAGTCACTCTTTCTAAAACTAGGGTTTTCCCCCAGACCTCCTTCAAAAGATTTTCTACCTTCAATGTTTAATCTGTTCATCTATTTACGTATTTGACTAATTTTTGCATGAATGCTCGAACCCTAGATGTTTCTAGTGGTTATACTGATTTCTTCTTCTTTCATTTATTATGTTGATTTCTGGGAATCAGTTGTAGTAACTGGTTCTACTTAGGAATTCAAATGTTTTCCCAGTCAAACCCAGTATTCTTTGGAATTTTTTCCCTAATTGATCTCTATTAAGGATTCGAACTAGATTTTCTTATTAAACCCGGTAAATCTGTGAAGTTTTACTCATTTATTTCCTATTTATGGAGCCTGGGGTTATTCTTTTGGTAAAACCAATATTCTTTTGAAGATTCTTACTGATTATTTCCTATTATTTTTCCCTGTTAAAATCTGTGTGCACAGATCTTGTTTGTTTCCCGATTTTTCAACTTTAATTGATTACACTTGCCCTAATAAGTTGTCCGTATAATTTTATGATTCTTACTGATCCCTTATTTGGTATGATTTGGACTCCTTTCCTTAATTAACCCCCTTGTTGTTACCGTTAATCAATTACCCCAAATTAAGGGGGTCTATCCGAACTCCTTTAAGTGAATTGATTATGTGATTATCCTTAATTGACTAACTTCTGATTCTTTTACCTTATTTGTTCTACTCCTTAAGTACTATATATACACTCTTATTTTACCTCTCAAATACACGGACAACAGTTCAAACACACACACACACAAACAAAAACTTTCTCTCATCCCTCTTTCTGCTACTTGTGTTAATCGTTTGTCTAGCCGACTGAAAGCCAAGGCTAGACTGTTGAATCCTTGCTACTTTACCTTTTGCTTTTGCTTCCTTAACTGGTATGTTTCTATCTCTAATTTCATTATGAAGTTCAACCCTATATGATTATCTATTTCTCCATGATCTATGACTCTTCTGCACTAGTTCAATCGCTTATGTACTCAATGCTACATTCTTTCCTATTTACTGCTTTGATCATGCATGTTTAAGTTCTTTCTTCCATGTCTATTGCTTTAATCAACACACTATTCCTGTTTAAATTTCCAGTCTGTTTATTGCTTTAAACCATTGTCTACTTCAATGTTTAATGCTCTTATCTCTTCAGTCCACTGACTTCAGTTGGCATGACTAACTCTTTGTAATTAGACCCCTGTCCTCAGCATGACTATTCCTACACTTAGTCTCTGTGCTTTACTATTTATTACTACTTTAGCATCAAGTATGGCTTTCCTGTTAAGTTTCTAAATCAGTAGTCTATGTTCTAACAGATGCTATGAATTGGTTGCTGAATGTCAATTGACCCTTGTCTGTCCTTGTTTCTCAATGTGTTCTCTCTTTTGTTTTGTGTTTTGATTCCAGTGTTCCCAAACGCTGATCCCTAACTATGGAATTTCCTGTCCTCACCTAGAGTTAATTAACAAACCATGTTTGAATCTTGGTGGTATTGAGCTTTGTGACTTTGTTGTTGTTTATTGAACCTTTCTTTCCTCAGAATGTTTTCAAAATGTTTTTTACTCTTCATTTGTTTTCTCAAACTGTGTCCATTCCTAAAGTATTTCTCACTCTTAAATGTTTTAATCCTATAATTCTTTCCCAAAGTTATTCCAACTATGTCAAGCACTCTCACTTCTACTCTTAGATTACTTAAGTTCTGCCCCTCCAGTATGTGTACTGCCTAGGAATCCATGAGATTCCTCCGAACTCTGGCACACTGGGGCTGGCCTTTTCCACATTGCACATAATCACTTCCCTACTCAAGGATTTTGGTGTGAGCATTGCCCATGATCCCTGAGGTCCTTAGGGAACTTTGACATACCAGGACATCTTACTAGCTATGAAACCTTGATATCCGGGACTGTTTTGAAGGCCTGGTATTTCCATGTTCACTTTGTGCCTATCTCAGGCTCCCTATACCATAGCTTATATTTATTTATTTATGGTCTGTAATAATAACCTTTGTAAACAGATATTGGGGGAAATTATTAAAGGAGAGGGATTCATATATGGATTTTTGTAGGGAGACCGGGTAGAAATCATGCTTTAGGTATATTATGTTTACTTGCATTAGAAATCATGCTTCAGGCTCATATTACGTTATTCGCATTAACAGTCATGCTTTAGGTTAATATCATGTTTACCGCTTTTAGATCACTTAGCATACTAGGCAATGTGTTATAGGTCATTAACTTATTTGTTACGGAATTTCTGCTTCTGCGTAATCATGATCAACTAGAAATCCTGTTATTAAGTTACCGCTGCAATTCTGCTTAATAAAAATGTCCATCCTTGGTGTGCGTTAGAAATTCTGCTTTAGGACTGTGTTTGTATTCGCTTTACATCATGTCTACATTGCCTAAATCAATAATCGTCCTGTCTATAAGAATGTTTAAAAGCAATTTCAGCACCTAGACAAGCATGTTTATAGGATGTATTACATCTCAAACTGTTTGCTTTCCTTTAGTCAATTTCCAGAATTCTGTTTGCATTTTTAGACAGCATGTTATAGGGTATCCCTGAACCACGCCTAGGCAAGCCTATATGTAATTAAGGCCTTATAAAAATTGTAAAACTATGCTTTGTTTATTTGTGACTGCCAAGATTCAACAGGTTCTAAAAATCAGTAGGCAAACTGATTAGGTCTTTACCGCTTTGCCTTAACATAATGCTGCACATTCTCTGTTTTTTCATGCTCACCTAGATATCATGTTCTAGGACCTTTTCTGAAATATCTGAAATCTTGCTGTTTGAAACGTGCTAATTGCCTGTTTATTTGAGGAGGTAAACATGAGCCCTTAATTGTTGTCTTACTTGACAGTCCTGTTTGTTCTTTGTTGCCGCTTATATTCTCCTTTTTAAACACTTTAGGAGAGTATAGAACTACCTAAAAATAGAGGTCTTAGACACTCCGGGACCACAAGGAAGGGATGGGTAATGCACACTTAGAGTTCGTTTAATTAAAACCACTTATACAATCGCTAAGGGGAGGGTAATCAAGTAGTAAAAAGATATGATGACCTGTGCGTTAATGCCACGTGTAACCCTTCTAGTTGAATAAGGATTATCGGGCATTGTACATATGTGATCTTATAGGCAAATAACTTAGGACTTCCTTTATCTTATTTACATATATGTGCTTAGACTGCTTACCTTTTAAACTCCCTTTATCTTATTTACATATGTGTGCTTAGACTACTTATCTGTTAAATGACTAATTCACTAAGCAAGTTTGGTCGGGACCTACCATTGTGGACCTCGAGGGGTGGCTAACACCTTCCCTTCAAGGTGATTTCAAGCACTTACCCAATCTCTTGTAATGTAGACAGGTTTCATGAGTTACTTGCATTAGGTGACCTAACGCACCTTAAATCTGTTAGGTGATCACTCTTCTATTTCTATACTCCTTTCGAAAAGGAAGGGAGTTGTCCCAAATGAATGTCGAACCCCGATTTCGCGAGGAAAAGGAGGCGCGACATTTATTTGAATTGTTTGGTTGGTAATTTGCTAGATTCTATTGGTCTGGAGGCTTGTTTGAAGGGAAAAGTTGTGGTTGAGCTTTGAGTTTGGTCGTTGGAGTGAGGTAAATGTCGTGGTTAACCTTGTCTCGAGGGAATAAGAATATTTTGCCTAATTTCTACGTGTTTAATTGTTGGGAGCAACATATATGTGAGGTGACGAGTACCTTTGCGTTGTAGTCGGGTGAAAGCATGCAGGTGGGGTTAGTTTATTGTAATTATAACTTCCTTTGCTCATAATTTTCCATGTTTGGACTAGTATTGTTAATTCGATCGCTTTTATCATGTTTACAAATCTTTTGGTGATATTTAAATATTAATGTCGAAGTTGAGGTTGATATTTTGGAACCAAAATGTGGAAATAAAACTTGTACTTGTTATATTATGCTCCCTGTTGTGATTTGTTCATTGCATTGGCAAGGGAGAGTGTTAAAGCACGAAGGATGATGTCGTGCCGTTTCTAGAATTTAGGTGAGGTTGAGAGAGTTAATGGACGAAGGGTGATGCCGTGCCATATTGTGAGTGTAATGCACAGAGGGTGATGCCGTGTCGTTTCTATTAATTTCATGATGAGTATGAGAGTAAAAGCACGAAGGGTGATGGCATGCACTTTTCCTTTACCGTGTCCATTGGTTCTTATTGGTTTATAGTATATTTACTGTCCCAGTTATCTTTCTGTTGTAGTTCTTTATCTCGTACTCCCCCTAAGCATGTTTCCCCCTTCGGATATTACCTGTTTAGTTCTTTACTATTATTTGTATATACACTATTAAAATTGTACAGGTTTGATTGTAGATATCTTGTCTTAGCCTCGTCACTACTTCGTCGAGGTTAGGCTCGACACTTACCAATACATGGAGTCGGTTTTACTGATACTGCACTCTGCACTTGTTGTGCAGATCTTGGTATTGACCCCAGTTGATCGAGAATCATAACATCTCGGATTAGACCACTGGAGACTCAAGGTAGATCTGTCGGTGTTCACAGTCCTTGAAGTCCCTGTCTACCTTTTCTATTTTACTATTTCTTTCATTAAAAAAATTGTACTTCTTTCAGACTTTTATTTGTAGTTAATTCTAGAATGTTCGTGAATTGTGCCAGATCCGGGTAGTGGTAAATAATGAAGTTGTTATAATATTCCGCACTCGTTATAGCTTAATTGGTGTTAATTACTGAAATGTATAAGAGTTGACTTAATAATACTTCAAAGTTGTCTTGCCTAGCAAGTGGAATGTTAGGTGCCATCACGATCCCGACGGTGAGCATTCCGGGTCGTGACATATTTGCCATCACGATCCCGACGGTCGTGAATGTTAGGGGCACCAATATTGTTCCAGAAGAAGAAGGATGGATCACTGCACTTGTGCATAGACTATTGAGCACTTAATAAGCTCACAGTGAACAATAAGTACCCGACTACACTCATTGTTGACTTGTTCGATAGACTTGGGCAAGCCAAGTACTTTACCAAGGTGGATTGGATTTTCACAAGGGCTACTACCAGGTTCGAATTGCAGAAGGGGATGAGCCGAAGAGAACATGTGTGACGAGATATGGAGCCTTTGAGTGGTTGGTGATGCCCTTCGACTTAACCGATGCACCGACCACATTTGGCACCCTTGTGAACAAGATTTTTCATCCCTACCTTGATCAGTTTGTGGTAGTCTACCTAGACGACATAGTCATCTACATCAACACCTTGGAGGAGCATATAGAGCACTTAAGGAAGGTTTATAAAGTCTTGTGGGAGAACAAACTATACATCAAGAGGTAGAAATGCAAGTTTGCACAATCAAAGGTGCACTTCTTAGGCCATGTCATTAGAAATGACGAGCTACGCATGGACGAGGCTAAGGTACGGGCTATCCAGGAGCGGGAGGCACCAAAAAAGGTAACTGAGTTGAGATACTTCCTTGGCCTTATTAACTACTATTGTCGATTCAACAGTGGCTACTCAGCAAAGACTGCACTATTAACTGAGTTGCTAAAGAAGAACAAACCATGGGTTTGGACGGAGCATTGATAAAAGGTGTTTGAAGGCCTTAAGGCTACTGTAATAGAGGAGCCAGTCTTGGCGTTACCTGAATTTGTCAAGACATTTGAGGTGCACACAGATGCCTCAGACTTTGCCATTTGGGGTGTCTTGATGCAGGATAAGCATCCCATAGCGTTTGAGAGACGCAAGTTAAATGAGATGGAGCGACGTTACATAGTGCAAGAGAAGGAGATGACTGCCATTGTTCATTGCCTTCGTACATGGCAACATTATTTTCTCGGGTCGAGGTTCATGGACAAGACTGACAATGTGGCTACTAGCTACTTTTAGATGCAGAAGAAGCTCACACCAAAATAGGATAGGTGGAAGGATTTCTTAGTCGAGTTTGATTATGTGCTGGAGTACAAGCCGGGCAAAGGTAACGTTGTAGCTGATTCCTTAAGCCTGAAAGCCGAGCTTTCTGCCATCACTTCAGTAAGTTGGGACATTCATGAGGCTATAAAAGAAGGCATGTAACATGATCCAGCAGCCAAACAACTTATCGAGTTAGCCAACAAGGGCAGGACGAGACATTGGCTTATTTCTTCCCACGGGTCAGAGGGTCTATGTGTTTAAGTTTGGAGACATTAGATGGCGGATCATAAGGGAGATTCATGACACAATATGGGCTGGTCATCTGGGCAACGTCGTACAAGGGCCTTGGTCGAGTCAGTGTGCTATTGGCCATGCATGCGAGATGACATAAAGTGTTATGTGCAGACTTTTCTTGTATGCCACAAGGACAAGGTTGAGCAACAACAGCCCGGAGAACTTTTGGAGCCACTACCAGATGCAGAGCGTCCATGGGAGAGCGTGACTATGGACTTTATCACTTGCCTACCGATGTCTGATGGTTATGGTACTATTATGATGGTCGTGGATAGAATTTCAAAATATGCCACCTTCATGCCTGCCTCAGTAAGTTGCACTGCCAAGGAAGCCGCCAATTCTTTAAGAACGTAGTTAAGTATTGGGGCTTACCAAGGCATATTATCAGTGATCGAGACCCTCATTTTACTGGGAACTTTTGGAGAGAGTTATTCGACATACTTGGCATGGAACAACACCTTTCCACTAGTTTCCACCCACAGTCGAATGGACAAACAGAACGGCTCAATGCCTTATCAGAGTGCTATTTGAGGAATTATGTAAGCGCGCATCAGAAATATTGGGCAAGGCTCCTAGACATATCTCAAATGTCTAATAACTTGCAGCGGAGTGAGTCTACGAGGCAGACACCTTTTGAGCTAGCCTAGGTCCACAACCACAAACTCCATATTCATTACCAGCCGCATTCGAGGGAAAGAGTTTGGGGGCTTATCACATGGCCAAAGAATTGGAGGAGGAGCTTGACACTGCTAGGTCCTATTTGGATAAGGAATCTACGAAGATGAAGAAGTTTGTGGACCGTAAGCGGCGCCCCACAGACTATAGAGTTGGGGACATGGTCATGGTGAAGTTTAACCCAAGACAGTTCATGGTACTACATGGCATGCATCAAAATTTGATTCGCAAGTATAAGGGGCCATTTAAGATCGTCGGCAAGGTAGGCAAGATCTCATACAAGCTTGGCATGCCATCGCATCTTAAGATCTATCCCGTCTTCCATTCCAGCATGCTTAAGCCATATCATGGAGACAAGGATTATTCGAGTAAGGGGTAATCAAGTCGAACGCCTATTACTATCTACGCCTCGCATGATCGGTTGATTTAAGCTATCATAGATTACCAGGCCAGGCGAAAACAAGGGCAAAAGGTCACCACTATGTTCGTCTTCCATTGGAAGGGTAAATCACCGAAGGAGGCCACATGGGAACGATATGAAGACTTATGGCAATTCGAAGATAAGATCCGAGACTTTATTCAGCAGCATTGCGCGGCGGTCGTCGCAACATTAGGCGGGGGAAAGTGTGATAACCCGCCATGTCATCATGCCATATAGGCACCTTTTAGAATATATTAATTCCATGTGGAAACTTGCAATGGATAGAGCCTAGCATGCGTGATACGATTCTATAGAAGTATGGACATTTCCTTTGGAAGACCCTAGATCCCTATGGATTTGCTTGGGAAGTCCTTGGAATCTTCTAGGCTTGTAGAGAGTTCTAGGTAAAACCCTTATCTTGTAAATATTAAGGACTTGTGTAACAATTAATATTCACATACTAGCCCCTAGGAGATTAGTATATAGAAGGGGTCATTCATTTGTAATTCAACAAGCAAACAATTCATTTTCTCTCTAATACAAAGCTTCCTTTAACAATTCTCTTGTGTTCTTTCTACCATTTTTTAAGTGATCTTAAGTGTAGTAAGGTTGACTTGGAATAGCAAGAATGTGATCGAGTTTTGCAAGATTGTGAGCGAGTTGTCAAGTGTCGCATGTGTACTTAGTTAATGACTAAGGACATTACACTACGCTTGTATTATACTGTAATTACGTTATGACAAAAAAACAAGTCATTGTAATTACTTGATTGTGTATTTACTAGGGTTAGTTAATGATTAAGGACATTACACTACGCTTGTAATTATACTGTAATTACGTTATGACAAACAAACAGGTCATTGTAATTACTTGATTGTGTATTTACTAGGGTGTGTAATTACTAGTGTAGTAATTACACTAATTCGAATTACCGGGTAGCTTTTCAAATAGTCCCTTAGTGTTTGATGGAGATTACCTTCAAAATCTTTACTTTTTCACCAAACGGTTTATTGACGTGTCTATTATCTTTAAAGTTCTTATCAACTGTTTTTACTATCTGACGCTCGGCTATAGGTACTCCATCACCGATCATCAATTGCTTTTTTTTTTGCAACTTAATACCACCACTCCGCTTTAACATAGTTGTAATGGTAATCTTAGTTTCTTAAAGAGGCAAGTCGAATCTATCTTGAAAAATATGACCTTCTTTAAAAAATAACTACTGACACCTTTTGTTGTTGTTGCTAAAAATATCATACCTCATTATCTGACATTTGTAAGTAAATTATAACATCAGAATATTTATCCTATTTCTCTACGCCCATATACAAACAAAAATCATGTTCTTCAAAATTGGCTCTTCGTAATATAGTCTTGAAAGATTATTCTTGTTTAAGATTTATTTTTATTAATTATTGATTCAAATCTACACATGAGTTGTGTAGACTTTTCTTCAATTTTTTCTCTGCATTATGATGTTACATTGTCACGACCCGAAATTCCCACCTTCGGGACCGTGATGGCACCTAACATTTCACTTGCTAGGAAAGCCAACGTTAAGGATTCTTTAAATCTATTTTAGTCAATTTCAATAACAGAATCAATTAAGCTAAATATAAGCTAAAACCGAAATGCGGAATAACATAAAGCCCATAATATTTGTACAATTCAGATCTAGAGTTACAACTCACGAGCTTCTAAGATATTCTTCAAACAGAGTTTGAATAATACAAATGTTCTGAATGAAAAGAAACAGTAAAATAGGGAAACTAGAAAGGGACTCCAAGGTCTGCGGACGCTAGCAGATCTACCTTGAGTCTCCAATAAGCAAGTCCAAACTTCTAGCCTCACGATCAGCTTGGGCCAATATCAAAATTTGCACAAGAAGTGCATAGTGTAGTATGAGTACAACCGACCCCATGTACTCGTAAGTGTCGAGCCTAACCTCAATGAAGTAGTGAAGAGGTTCTGACAAGACACCCACATAACAAACCTGTGCAGATAACATTATATGTACAAGATAACAACAAATAATAGCTAAACATATGCTATTGGGAGGGGGCATGCTAAAGGGGATACAAGATACGAGAAATACGGCAGGAATGATAACCAGAGCAGTCAATATGCCTTTAACCAGTGAAAACAATTAAACACAATAAAGAAAATTGCACAGCATCTGTCACGACCCAAAACATTAACCTGTCTTGATGGAGAGTATCAATGGTACTAGGTAAGCCGAGTTTTCAAAAACACTTCAACATTTCATAAAAGATAAATCAAAAGCGGTTTTCATAACAGAAATTTTTCATAAAAACAGAAGTTTGACTCAAAATATAGTGTGGAAAGGTTGCCCCAAACATCAGGGTGTCACCAAGTCATGAGCATCTAGATAGCCAGTCTAATAAAAACATTGTATAAGTATCAATACAGAAGGAAAGAAAACATAGAAGGAGAGACAAGGTTTGTGGTCACTGGTAGCTACCTCGTAGTCTCCGATATTCGCTCGCGCACGAACTCAACAACCTACGAGACCGTGCACACCTGGATCTCCACATGAAGTGCAGGGTGTAGCATGAGTACAACCAACTCAGAAAGTAACAGAAATAAGTAAGGAACTGAGAAGAAGTGACGAGCTAAACAAAATATAATTCGTTTCATAAACTTCAATAATGAAAGTATACGTGAGTAAATCCCGGCAATACATAACAAGTCAGCTTCATATTTACTGAGTTCAGGTAAAACAAGCATAAAACATCTAGAAAACTCAACAGTAACATCGATAAACTAAGAATATCAACAAAGCAAGACAAATGCAACCTTTTAGGATCACAGTCCCTGAAGCCCTCAATAGCTCAATACTCGGCTCTCAGCCCTCAATACACACACACTCAAAAGGTACCTGCACTCATTGGGGGTGTACAGACTCCGGAGGGGCTCCTTCGCCCGTCACCTAGCATGTGCGTCACCTCCAAATAATCACATCATACCAAATTTCGGGGTTTGATACCCTCAAGACCAGATTTAAGAGAGTTACTTACCTCAATTGCGCAAAATCCTACTCCGAAATGTCCTTGCCTCTTGAATGAGTCTCCAAATTCCCCGAATCTAGCCACAAAAAGTACGAGATAATTAATATAGGGTAAAGGGATCAATTTCAAAATAAAACTATTAAATTATAGCCCAAAATACAAAATCGGCTCCACCCGATCCCCGGGCCCACGTCTCGAAATCCAATATAGGTCACAAAACTTAAAATCCCATTCACTCAAGAGTCTAACCATACTAATTTCATCAAAATCCGACATTATTTGATCACCCAAATCCCCAAAATCCACTCTCCAATTCTCAAGCCCTAACCCCCAAATTTCACTTCAAAATCTCGCTAATTAGGTGGGGTAATCAGTGGGGAAACAATATTTATGATCCAAAACGAGTACAAGAAGCTCACCTCAATAATCCCCTCAAAAATCTTCTCCAAGTTGAAAACAACTCCGATAACCACCTGAAGGCCCTGGGACCTCAACCAAATATGCCAACAAGTCATATAACCCAATACGAACTTAGTCAAACCTTTGAATCACTCAAAACAACATCAAAACACCAATTACACTCGGACTCAAGCCTAAAGAACTTATAAACTTCTGAATTCCAGAAATGACGCCGAAACTTACCAAACCTTGTAAGATTGACCTCAAAGTTTGCACACAATTCATAAATGACACCACGAACCTACTCCAATTCTTGGAAATCAAATCCGGCCCCGATATCAAAATTTCCACTGTCAGCCAAAATCGCCAAAATTCTAACTTTCGCCAATTCAAGCCTAATTCTACTATAGACCTTCAAATCACATTCCAGACGCGCCCCTAAGTCCAAAATCACCTAACAGAGCTAATGGAACCATCAAAATTCAAAGCCGAGGCCATTTACAAATGAGTCAACATCCAATCGACTTTTCCAACTTAAGCTTCCAATTAAGAGAGTAAGTGTCTCAATTTACCTCAAAATCACTCTGGACCCGAACTAACCAACCCGGTAAGACATATAACAACTGTAAAGCACAAAAAAGCAGAAAATGAGGGAAACAAAATCATAACTCTCGAACGACCGGCTGGGTCGTTACAGCATCACCCTTCCTACTTTAACTATCAACCTCACAATGAAATAATGATACTGCACGACATCACCCTTCGTTCTTTTACTCTCACTCTCAATATAAATCAATAGATACAACACGACATCACCCTTCGTGCATTAACTCTCATAACATGACACGTCTTCACCCTTCGTGCTTTAACACTCACAATATGGCACGACATCACCCTTCATCCATTAACACTCACAATACGGCACGACATCACCCATCGTGCTTTAGCATCCTCCCTTACCACATAACAAGCATCCCCCCTTACCACATAACAATGAACAAGTAACAACAAGGAGATAGGATCAACAAGAAAAAGCCTTACTTCAACAATGGTTCCACAATACCAATTTCAACTTTGGAATCAATACTCAATTATCACAAAAATCCATAAGCACTATAAGAACAATCAATTGAAAAAATAACTAATCTAAGCGTGGATAACATAATCAAAGTAAGCAATAATTACAAGGAACAACTCCCACCCACATACCTTAACCTGACAACAACGCATAAGTACTCGTTATCTCACATATACATTGTACGCAACATCTAAACATAAGCAAATAGACAAACAAGTCCTAATCCATCAAGTCAAGGTTAACCATGACACTTACCTCGCTCCAAAAGTCTACTCAAAGCTCAATCACAACTTTTCCTTTCAACAAGCCTTAGAACCAATACAATCTAGAAAATTACCAACCAAACGATTCAAATTACTCCTTAGGAACTACCCATGATTGCAATGGATTCAATTTAGGTCATTATTGAAAAAGTCAACAAAGTCAACTTTTGGGCCCGCTTGGTCCAAACCCAAAATTCTGAGCAAAACCTGATTACCCATTCACCCTCGAGCCTGGTTATGTAATTTTTTTTTGGAATTCGACCTCAATTTAAGGTCTAAATCCTCATTTTACAAAACTTCCTAATTCTACCCAAACCCCCAATTTCCACCATGAGAACACAAGATTTTAGGTTGAAACCTTAGGAAATGTAGTGAAAGATTGAATGAAACTAGCTTAGAATCACTTACCAATGATTTGGAAGAAGAGTTCTTTGAAAAATCGCCTTAGGGTTTCTACGTTTGAAAATTTGAGAGAATGAACAGAAAACCTGTCTAACTCCCATTTTAATCAGTTGCAGATGTCACATTTGCGACTTGCGAACACTGCAAATGCGAAGAATCAATCGCAAATACGAAGATCTTCACATATATGCTTCCATCACAAATGTGATGAATTGTTGGTAAATGCAAACTGGCATGATCGCAAATGCGACCCATTGATCGCAAATACGAAGTAGTCCCCCCCCCCCCGTCCCCATCGCAATAACAAATACCTGGTCGCAATTATGCAACTGGGTCTCTTCGCAACTGTGAACATTATGGTCGCAAATGTGAAACTGACAGATTTGCTTCCATATCACAAATATGAGTCCAAACATCGCAAATGTGAGATCTAGGACCTGCACCAGAAACTAAAGAACACTAGCTGAGTTTTTAAGGCCGAGCAACTCCGTAGCCTATCGGTAACTCACCAGAGCCCTCGGGTCTCTAAAAGAATTAGGCACACACGTATAAAAATATCATACAAACTTTCTTGCATATCAAATCGCCAAAACAACACCTAGAACTACAAATTTAGCATTGAATCAAAGGAAATTTTCAAGAAAGCTCGTGAACTTCTAATTTCACAATCGGACGTCCGAATCACGTAAACCAACTCTGTTTCTCACCAAATTTGACAGAGAAGTCATAAATATAGTATTGGATCTATACCGGGTTCCGGAACCAAAATACGGACTCGATATCCAAAAAAGTCACACATTGGTCAAACATTTCAAAGTCATTTAGCCTTCAACATTCAAATTTCAACAAAGTGCGATAACTCGAGCTAGGTACTTTAGAATTCGATTCCGGGTATACGCCCAAGTCCCAAATCACGATACGGACCCACCAGACTATCAAAACATGAATCCTAGTCCGTTTTCTCTAAACGTTGACCGAAGTCAACTCAAATAGATTTTAAGGAAAAAATTTCATATTTCCTTAGTCTCTAACATAAAAGCTTTCCAGAAAAGTACCCCAGCGCACGTAAAATCGAGGAAGGATAAAATAAGGTATTTAAGGCTTCAAAGTGCATAATTAGGTTCTAAAATATAAGATGACCTATCGGGTCATGACATACATTATGTTTCACCCTAATCAAGTTTATTCATTCATATTTTGCAGTACGATATGCATACTCCCTAAGAAATAATTAATAAATTTAATGTGAATTAATTTAATTGAGTATCGAATGACTTATATACCTTATATTGTTCTAAGAGCATTTAAAATATTTCCATAGAATTTATTCTTACGACTTCCTAAATATTAGTTAGATTATAACGCCCTAATATAATTACAGATAAATTTTTGAGAGTCGATGGTATTTAAAAGAGGAGTGTCTCATGTAGATAATTTGAAATGTTGTTTTGACGACCCAAAGGGTAATCTTGCATTTAACAACTCTATTCCGCGCTTTTTTGCCTTAAAAATCTCATTTTTACCCTACTCGATTTACATGCGCAGTCCGAGCATGATTCCGGAAAGCTTTTATGTTGGAAATGATGAAAATAATAATTTTTGGCCTAAAAAGTTGATTTTAGTTGACTTCGATCAACGTTTTGAGTAAATGGACCCAGACCTGTATTTTGACGGTCCCGGTGGATCCATAGTGAAATATGGGACCTAAGTGTATGCCCGTAATCGAATTCCGAAGTCCCTAGCTCGAGATACGAATTTTTGTTGAAAATTGAAAGACTGAAAATATAATGATTTTAAGAAAATGGTTAATGTTTGATCTTGTTGACGGGTTCTTATTTTGGTTCTGGAGTCCGGTACAGGTTCGTTATGATATTTTTACCTTATCTCTGAAATTTGGTGAGAAACGGAACTGATTTGACATGATTCACATGCCCGATTAAGAAAATAGAAATTTTAAACTGTTCTTTAGAATTTCATACGTTTTGGTGCTAAATTCATAGTTTTAGGTGTTATTTTGGCAATTTAATCGCATGATCAAGTTCGTATGATGTTTTTAGACTTGTGAGCAAGTTTGGTTTGGAGCCCCGAAGGCTCGGGTGAGTTTCAGATAGGCTACGAGATGTTTTGGACTTGGAAAATCTGGTGTAAATTGATGTATTGATTTCTGATCGATTGTTCTTCGCGATCGCATAGTCACTCTCGCGATCGTGAAGGAGAACTAGGCTAGAAGGGAATTTTACTCTAAGAAAACGCATAGACTGGGTCGTGAACATGGAGCAACAGGGGAATTACCCTTCGCAAACACAACATGTCTATCGCGAACGCGAAGAAATGGGACCTAGGGAAGGGGAACTGATCAATTCTCATCGCGAACGCATAGGCTGGGGTGGGGGGGAGTAAGCTATCATGAAAGCGTAGGCTAATAGGTCCATAGCTTCGCGATCATGACAGGCCCTTCGCAAACGCAAAGAAGGTCTGTCGATTGAATTAAGAATAGATCAAAAATGAGAATTCTTCAAAATTTCACAACTCTTTCACTAGAACTCGGCCTAGGGAGATTTTCGAAGGGGGAATCCAACACTAAATAATATGTTTGCACTCTTTCACTCATTTCTTTCAATTTCCATCATCACTTATTAAATTCCTAGATCTAAATATTGTTCTTTCATGGTAGAAATTAGGAATTTTGGGAGAATAGGGGGGGGGGGGGTTGCAAATTGGGGATTTAGACCTTCATTTGGGATCAGATTCCGGAACTAATTACATATTCGGATTGGGGGGAATGGGTGAATGAGTTTTGGTTCGAACCTCGAATTTTGACCAATCAGGCCCGAGGTTGATTTTTTACTTTTTGGGGGAAATATTGGAAAACCTAAATTTATGTATTGAAATTGATTTCTTTAACAATATTGGATGTTATTAAGTTAATTATGGCTAGATACAAGTGGGTTGGATGTGGAATCTAGAGGAAAAACAGTATTTGAGGAGTGAGTGGCCTGTGGATTGAGGTAGTTGTGTCTAACCTTCACTTGAGGGTTTAGGAACCTTTACCTTATTTTCTATGTGATAAATCATGTGAGTGGTGTATACATGAGGTGACGGGTACCTATGCGCTGCTAATTTACCTGTTTTACCTGTTTCTTTCCGTACTCTTTATATTGTTTCTCCCATGCTTTAATTGCTACATGTTTAATTGTAATTCCATGACCACTTGTACTTGTTAGATAATGTGCTCCCTTTGTTGAAGATATTTGTTACCCCGTATAAATAGTATTCCCCGTTATTTTCTTAGGCTGTTCTTATTGGTATTTTTGTGATATCCTGATTTGATCTCACTGAGTAGTATCAATTGTATAGAGTTTTATTGATTATACGGCTCCCGGTCACCCTGTTTGAAATTCTAAGTGTTGGTAAGGGACTTGTGTAAATTTTGTGAAACTTCTGTATATTCTATGTAATTTATTATGATACAGTTTGATCGGGATGCACGCCGCAATATGAGGAATAAGAGTGATATATTGAGGAGGAATAAGGGTGAATTACTATTATACGGTGGGATCGGGTTGCACATTACAATAAGAGGAATAGGGTGGATTGATATGGTGTAATAAGGGTGAATTATCATATTGATATTGATATATGGTTGGATCGGATTGCACGCCGCAACATATATATATTATTTACTGTTATTGTTAATGTTACAGAGGAATAAGGGAGGATTTTGTGTTGTATGGTGGGATCGGGATGCGCGCCACATCAATATATGTGTTTATGTATTTTTCTCTGACTGTGTAAGTTATTCGGTAGTTTTACATTTCGCCTAAGGATTGGTTATAGCTTTATAGTGATAAGACACTAGAGATGTATTTATTTCTGTAATTTACTGCTTTTAAATTATACTGTTCTCCTTTTCTGTCTAATTATTTATTGTCTGTGGCTTATATTATGAGTGTCCCTCAGTAGCCTCGTCACTCCTTCGTCGAGGTTAGGCGTGGCATTTACCAGTACATGGGGTCGGTTGTACTGATACTGCACTCCGCACTTCCTGTGCAGATTTTGGAGCAGGTAGTGGCTGATTGAGAGATTGGCTCAGGTTATACAGCTTGGAGACCCAAGGTAGTCCTGCTAGCATCCGCAGGCCCTGGTGTCCCTTTCTACATATCTTCTTTACTGTTTATCCTTTATTTCCAAAACAGTTGTAATTTCTTTCAGACAATTGATTGTAGAAAAATCATAGTATGTTCGTGAATTGTGACACCGGATTTCTGGGTAGAAGTAGTATAATATATATCTTTACCTTTATTTTGCTTATTTTGACTGTTTACCACTAATTACTAAAAATGGAAATAAATGGCTAAATAATCTCTAACGTTGGCTTACTTGGAAAGTGTGATGTTAGGCGCCATCACGATCTTGACGGTGGGAATTTCGGGTCGTGACAAGTTGGTATCAGAGCACTAGGTCTCTTAGGTCTCACAATTCACGGACAAGCTTAGTAGAGTCTGGGGGATCGGTATGGAGACGTCTGTACTTATCTCCTAGAGGCTTTGAAGTTTAGGAACAAATTTCACTTTTATTCAACTCTGTCGTGCGATTTGTTATCCTAATACTGATTGAACTTCCCTATTCTTTTTCTCTCGCAGATGGTGAGAACGCGTACCGCTTTTTCCGTTGACCAGTAGCCAGAGCATCCGCAGCAGCTCCTACGAGGGGCAGAGGTCGAGGCCGAGGCAGGGTCAAGGCTCAGCCCAGAGCTAGAGCAGCATCCCCAGCTGTAGAGCCTCAGGTAGAGTTCGATGAGGAGGTTCCAGCTCAGACTATTATTGCCGGACTAGCTCAGGTCCCGGAGGGGTTTATTGCCACCCCAGTGCTCCAGGATGCCTTGGTCCGATTAGTGGGCCTTATGGAGAGTGTGGCCTAGACTCGCGCATTCCCCATGGCACCAATCGTATCTTAGGCTGGAGGAGAAGACCAGACTCCTGCTACTCACACTCCAGAGTAGATGGCTCCCCTATTTTAGACTCTAGCAGCCCATCCAGTCGAAGTAGTTCAGTCGGTTGCTGCGACACAACCGGAGATGGGTCAGCTATGTCCTCTGAGGCCTTGTGGAGATTGGATAGGTTTACCAAGCTCTTTATAGTCCATTTAAGTGGTGCTACTTCCGAGGATCCCCATGAGTATCTTGATAGTTGTCACGAGGTTCTTCGTAATATGGGTATATTAGAGACTAATGTGGTCGACTTTGCTGCTTTTCAGATGACTTTTTCTGCCAAGAAATGATGGAGGGATTATTTGTTGACCAGACCAACTGGGTTGTTGACCAAACTTCAGCAGCCCATCCAGTTGAAGTAGTTCAGCCAGTTGCTGCGGCACAAGCCAGAGATGGGTCAACTATGTCTTCTGAGGCCTTTTGGATATTGGATAGGTTTACCAAGCTCTTTGTAGTCCATTTCAGTGGTGCTACATCAGAGGATCCCCAGAAGTATATTGATAGCTGTCATGAGGTCTTCAGAACATAGGTATATTAGAGACCAATGGGGTCGAATTTGATGTTTTTCAGATGACTTGGTTCTACCAAGAAATGAGGAGAGATTATTTGTTGACCAGACCAGCTGGGTTGCCTGCTCTTATTTTGGTCCAGTCTCACATCTCTTCTTAGAGAAGTTTCTGCCTATCACCTTGAGGGGGGAGCATCGCCGTTAGTTCGAGCGTCTCCAGCAGGGAAGCATGACTATTACTTAGTATGAGACTCGTTTTGTGGATTTGGCCCGTCGTGATATTCTTTTGCTTCCCAGAGAGAGAGAGAGAGAGAGAGAGAGTGTGGAGTTTTATTGAGGGACTTGCTCAGCCTATTAGATTGCAGATGGCCAAGGAGTCTTAGAGCAAAATTTCTTTCCAAGATACGGCCAATGTCACCAGACGAGTCGAGATGGTTCTTGGACATGGAGGTCAGGGGTCAGATAAGAGACCTTGTCATTCCGGTGGGTTCAACGGTGCCTCATCCGGAGGCAGGGGTACTTTTGGTAAAGTCCATCCTCCTAAGCAATTGCATTCAATGCTCCAAGCATCTACAATGCTTCAGGGAGTTGTGGTTCTCATGTACCTCCTTCTGGGTAGCCAACCTATAGTGCACCACCAATTCCTATCTGAGCACCTCCTCTTCAGAGTTATTATCGTGGTCCGCTGGCTCGTCAGGGTTAGTCTCAGTTTCCACAACCACAGTATTAGGATGGATGTTTTGAGTGTGGTGATTATTGGCATATCCGGAGGAGTTGTCCGAGATTATTGGGTGTTCAGCCACAGCATCAGGGTTCTCGTGCCATGGTTTTGGCACTAGTTGCTGCACTTGCTGTTCAGCCAGCCAGAGGCAGGGGTCAGGTAGCCCGAGGTAGGGGCCAGGCTGTTAGAGGTGGAAGTTATGCCGTTAGAGGTGGAGGCCCGCCAGCTGGAGGTGGTCCCAGGGATATGGTTCGGAGTGGTGGGGCCTAGCCCCGATGTTATGCTTTTCCAACCAAATCTGAGGCTGATTCATCCGATGCTATCATTAGAGGTACTGTTTCAGTTTTCAGTAGAGATGCTTCAATTCTATTTGATCCGGGGTCTACTTACTCCTATGTGTCATCTTATTTTGCTTCATATTTTGTTGTACCTCGTGATTCCTTGAGTGCCCCAGTATATGTGTCCACACATGTGGGGGATTCTATTGTTGAAGATCGTGTATATCATTCGTGTGCGGTCACTATTAGGAGTCATGAGACCAGTGTAGACCTTTCGCTATTAGATATGGTGGATTTCGATGTTATATTGGGTATGGATTGGTTGTCACCTTATCACGCTATTTTGGATTGTCATGCCAAGATAGTGACATTAGCCTTGTCGGGTTGCCTCGATTAGAGTGGAGTGGGACTCCTGTCCATTCTACCAGCAGGGTTATTTCTTGTATGAAGGCTCAGCGTATGGTCGAGAAAGGGTGTATGGCCTATTTGGCTTATGTTCGTGATTCTAGTGTTGATGTTCCTTCTATGGATTCCGTGCCTGTTATTCATAAGTTTCCAGAGGTATTTCCTGCAGACGTGCGGGGGATGCCACCCGACAGGGATATTGATTTGGCTCCGGGCACTCAGCCCATTTAATTCTGCCATACCGGATGGCCCCACCAGAGTTGAAAGAATTGAAGGAACAGTTGCATGATTTGCTTGATAAGGGCTTTATTAGACCTAGTGTCTCTCCCTAGGGTGCACACGTTTTGTTTGTGAAGAACAAGGATATGTCTATGAGTATGTGTATAGATTATCGGCATTTGAACAAAGTCATTGTTGGTTGATTTCCCAATGCACACGCAAGTGTACGTGGTCGACAAGTAATATAGGATTTTAAGTCCAGATATCGTACCCATAGGGACTTGTGATTAACTATCAACTAAACTAAACTCAAACATATATTTAACTTAATTTATTCTAAAATAGTAAATCAAGAGATTGAAGAGACAACTAACTTAAAGACGAATTATGTAACTTGATATTCTAGAGTTATGGGTTGGCAACAATCACGTTGAGTTTTCGACCTAAATCTTCGAATCAGGTTTATTGATTGACGAGGTTAATATTGCTCGTAGCCTTCTCCCGAAGTACAACTCGCCTATTCAAGCTAACCTAATGCCTATATTCCTATGGAATCAGGATTAACAAGAACGCATTAATAATTCCCGTATAATAACCAAGCAAGGCGATTAGGTATATTCCTATCCTAACCGCAAATCCGCTCCCCTGAAGGGTTAAGATCTTGCTCTACCCAATCTTATATGCAATCTAGAATTCCCTCTCCCGAGTTCAACCCTAGATTCGTAGATAGTATTCAATTGGTGATCAAGCAATTAAATAATTAAGCGCAAGATTGAATAAACAAACCAATTAAGATAAAACAATAAGAATGATTCAAGCTTCAACTACAACGTCCATGTAACACCCAAAAACTCTAGAACTAATAAACTATAAAACTAAAAGAAGAGAAGAGAAGAAAAACTAAGTAGAATCCTCTTTCAAGCGTGGTGTGTTCCTCCACATCAATCCT
>ML425171.1:0-59974 GCA_005239525.1 Nicotiana knightiana
TGGAACATGGAGAACTTGATTTAAAGTCACAATTTTTCTGGATGTCATCTTCAATGCAATCTTACCAATTCCCTCGATTTTGGCCGTAGATGAATTTTCCATGAGAAGAGTTTGTTCGGGTCCTGCATGAGCATAGGAAGAGAATAAATCCTTGTTTGCACAAATATGGCGGGTAGCACCAGAATCAATCCACCACTCTCTTGGATTTCCTACCAAGTTGCATTCAGACAACATGGCACACAAGTCCTCCACTTNTTGTCCACAGTTGTGACAACTACCTTTGAACTTCTTCTTGTTTGGGTAATTCTTTGGTCCAGATGCCTGCTTTCTCTTCTTTTTATTTTCCGGTGCTTCCTCAACAATGTTAGCTCCCATTACTGTCGAGTAGCCACGTGACTTCTTTTCAACATTTTTGTTGTCTTCTTCTATCCTTAGGCGAACAATTAGATCCTCAAGTGCCATCTCTTTGCGCTTGTGCTTCAAGTAGTTCTTAAAGTCCTTCCATAAAGGAGGTAACTTTTCAATGAAGGCAACAACTTGAAACGTCTCATTTATGACTATACCTTCAGCAAAAAATTTATAATTAATAACACTATTAATATTATTAATAAAATTATTGACTCGGGTCATACCTTCAGCAAGGAGGTCATGCACGATAACTTGTAATTCTTGGAATTGAGTGATGACCGACCTAGTGATCATTTTAAACTCCAAAAATTTTGCAGCAACGAACTTCTTAAGTCCATCATCCTCAGTCTTGTACTTTTTCTCAAGAGCATTCCATAACTCTTTTGAAGTTTCCATGACACTATAAACATTATACAAGCCATCCTCCAAACAACTTAACATGTAATTTCTGCATAAGAAATCAGAGTGTTTCCATGCTTCAATTACCACAAACCGTTCAGCCTCAGGAGTATCTTCTCCAATGACTGGAACATCCTTCTTGATGTATCGTTACAGGCTTAGCGTAGTTAGATAGAAAAACATCTTCATCTGCCAACGCTTGAAGTCTGTACCGAAAAATTTCCCGGGTTTTTCTGCCGGTGCCATTGTATGTGCTGGTCTTGACGAAGCAGCAGCACTCGATGAAGCACCCGTTCCAGCAGTACTTCCATTAGTTTGGTTTTCATTCGTCATGTTTCTGTTAAGTTGGAAACAAACAGAACTTTGTTAAATCAGTGAAGTTTTGATATCTTCAAACTGAATACCAAACCAAACATACAACACGTAACAATGGTGAAGTTTTTATATACTTCAAACCCGTACGTTTATTAGTCCGGTAAAGTTTTGATATACTTTAAACCGGACAGAACAATTGTTGGAGTAGAAAGCACAAGGCTTTAGTCTCCAAGCCAGATATATATAAAACAGTTCAATATAAATTTCACCACAGAAACGTTAATAATAAAATTCCTTAAGCTTGTTATCGCTTCTGTGTTAAAACTCAGAAAATCAGAAGAACTGTTAGAAGAAACAGAAAATATATAAACGATAAGAAATATTCCGAGTCCACAATTTCCTTGTGTGTCCTTAAGGAATTTTAACCCCCTCACAAGTTGCCAAGGTAATGGATTAAATCCTCCCAGGATGAAACGGAATAACCTTCCTGCAACAGTGGCAATACAAACTGCAGGATACCAACAAACTCAAAGAACGGAGCAAACTCACACTTATGAATTTGAGAGAGAGAGAGAGAGAGAGAGGGAGACTGCGAAGTAGAATGCAATATTCAGAATGAAATTCTCGATTTTTTCCAGTGTGTGGAAAAAGAAGTCATGCCTCAGAATTTATAGGCAATTATTGGAAGATGTGTGATGTCTGTTTTGGATTTCAGTGAATTCCGTTAATGAACTGACTGACATTTAATTAATTATTAAAGTGATCCTATATTTATACACACAAGTGTAGTTGTCTTTCACCAATGTGGTACAAAGTTCATGACAAAAGCTCACTTGATTCAAATTTTCATTTCCCTCCATTTTATTTCCCACCATTTCCCAATTCACACTCTTNCTGACTATTTAGCCACCCCCCTACCCCCACCCCACCCCACCTCCAAACTAAGAACTAATGGTGAATAAAATTCAAAAAATGCTTTAAGTATATCCTAAGTGTGACAATTTTAGTATTTATTTTTTTATCTCTGTGTAAATTTTCGAGTCCGCTAGTGGTATTAGTACACTTTAATTTGCTTGTAAATAAATGGATTTGAAGGGAAACAAAAGGATTGATGATGGTGATGCTACATGTAATTTCCTCTTGTGCCAATACCATATGTTATTTGCAATAATTTCCTCTTATAATATATACCCGAATTATGCTATTCCCCAAAAAATGTGGACAGTAAAATGGGAAAGCTCATGTGCACATCGTTATCGGTCTTCTTGGATTGTCTCTATGCAGTTGTTTCCTAACTCTTTCTTCGAATTGTCTCTTTGTCACGTCCCAAACTACCCCTAAACGTGATTGACACTCAACTAACACCGTCCGACGGAAAACCATATTTTCATACCTTCTATTCTATCATCTCCTGCTGTCATGCATAATATGATTTATATACAGCTCTGTTTTCGTGGGTCCTGTAATGCCTCAATCATTTAGCTATGGACCCATTTCTTTTCACTTTGCCTCCTCGTGAACTCCCTTCTTGATTTCCCTACATCTCTATTTTCTTTAATCGCCGTATATTTGAAATTTGTGAGCTTTGAGTAACGGTAAAATTATTTTCGTATAACTTATAGAATTACTATTTCGAGAAGTGGAAATAATCATTAATGTTTGTATTAAGATAGATTGTCTACCCCATACTTCTTAGAATATTGCGACCTTTTCCCCGGACTTTGCGTATGCGGGACGCTTTATGCACCGAACTGCTCTTTTATTTTTATTTTTATGATATTTGAAATTTACTAACAAAAGTAGAATCGACATTTGAAGTTTACGAGTTTAAAATTTTAATTTTTTTGAATTCTTTTTGTAAAAAAGTTTGGACTAAAACTACTATGTTCGGTTGTATCTGTAACCTAAACCCTAGCTCTATCCCTGCTCACTAACCTGATTAATTCTCATTTGGGCCGCTCAGGGTCTCTTTGGGGGGGGGGGGGGTGCAGGAAGCATTACTCATATTAATAATTTCTTTAAATCCTTGATTGATAATGGAGGGATCATATTCATCTTATCACACCCCTTGATAATTCCTAGTTAAGCGACTACTTAATTAGTTTATCTAATATTTGCGACGGCAAATTTTTTTTATAATGTCAAGTCACGTTTACATGCGGTAGTAGGTAACTTTCATATTTTTTAAATTAAAAATTCACTTCTCATAAAAGGTTTATCGATAGATATCTTTTAGGAGAACTAATGGCATCAACAAATATAAAAATTAATTGTGTTATTGTTATATAACTTAAAATACCTCTATCCAAGTACATCGAACCCGTTCTTTTTTCTGTTTTCAATCTACACACATAAATTGTTAAGACATCTCCACTCTGATAGTAAAATAGTAATGGAATCTAATAAACTTGTGTGGAGAACAACACGAGCAGCACTCTCGGAGCTCACATAATTAGAGCTTTTTCTCTTAGTTTATGTTTTCTGATTACCTTTTTAAACAATATTTATTTATTTATTTATTTAAAAAATAAAGCAGATACAGAATATCACTATTTAAAAGTGAAAGATGAGCTGGGAGAGCATGTCTGAGACTTTGGGTAGAGCAAGATCCCATTTCCAAAACTAAATCATTGAGGAATAAACAAGAAAATGACAAACCAATACCATTATTTTATTCGACTTTACCTTACTTTTTTCCTCGTAAAACGTGGATTCTTATTTTTAAATTTGAACACTACCTAATAAGACAATCTTCTGTTTCATTTTTTTAATAAATATTTAATGTATTTTTATTTACCTTGCTTTTTAAAGTGTTAATCCTGAAAACTGGATGATAGTTTCTATGAGTCCACTAAATTGTAGAGGTACCAGGTCCTCTACTAGTTCTCACTGAGAAGTATACTAAGAAAGCAAGTAAAAAAAAATTCCACTCAAGAGGACAAAAAAATCACGACCTACACTTGTAGGATTTCAACTTCACTAACTTGTAATCTAAACTATTACAAGCCACTTTGTGATGTACTTCTTACAAAGACTTCAACACACTGACTTGTCACTTTGTTACTCTCTAGTTACAAAGACTTTTCACTTGTGACAACACGAGTCAATACAACAAGATAAGAAGTTTAAGGTTAAGAGATTCCTAACAAGTTGCTTCTACAAAAGCGAGTAAGATACAATGAAAATAAAATGCAAGATTACAACTCAACTAAGGACACTAACGGCACAAGGTGGAACTGGTCCGTCTTAGTGGAGTTGTCTTCTTGCTCTTGAAACACTTGAATCTTCAATGCTAGAGACCACTTTAATGCTTGAGAGAATGTTCTTAGTAATTGCTCAAGTGAATGTTCTTGTTTGTCTTCAAACAAGATATTAAAGGCCTTGCACATTCCAAGGAGGATGTCCCATATCTTGAGAGTACACTTCACAACCAATGAGAAGTGACTGTTGCACTATTACTGCACTGTAGCGTGTACAGTTGCAAGCAATCACTTTTCTGCCACAGCTTTTTACAGCTGTAGAGTTGAACTGTACTATCGTTTGGGAGTCTGTCAAGGGATCATGTCCTTCAACTGGTCCGTATACGTTTAATCAGTGCATTGTCCAGATTTCCTTGAGTTAAAGCTGACTGGTTGTGCTGTCTAGAGATCAGGTCCTTTATCTGGTTCTTCACATAAAAGTTTGTTAGATCATCAAAACAGAATACAATCAATCAATTTCCCCATTATTTATGATGACAAACTTTTATAATTGGGGAGCAGTTATATATGCTAACATCAGCAGATTCATAACAAATGAGCGACCAGGTTCTTAAAGAGTTCCCCCTGTCTATGTGCTTCCCCCTTAATCCCTGCCATCATTTTCCAAAATGTGCCCAATTATCCCCTAAACTTCCCCATTTTGGCATCATAAAAAGGCATAAACAGGCAAAAAGCATAAAGAAGTCCAATAAAGTTAACTCATGTCCCTTATGTGCACACAACATGATAAAAAGCAGAATAAGAAGGTAGAAAAGCATTGGTGAGAACATAAAAAGACCGATTTCATTCAAAAAGCTTGAAAACATAGATAAATCTTTGCTTGGAAGAACAAAGTACTTCTTTTGGATTTTGCAACAGGAGCAACCAGGTGTTATTAAATCCCAATCACAAAAAAGAAGAAGCAAAAACATTGGTAACCACATCAGAGCAGAGATAAATTATTGAAGACAAGGCCTAGGGGGCATTAGATGAGGAAGGCTTGGAGGAGGAAGCAGTGAGAGTTCGGAGAACCAGGTCCATGCGAGCATTGGCAGAGGACTGTTCCTCGAGTAGTTTCTCCTTTAGGTTCTCAACCTGTTGTCGCAGCTCACAGTTCTTCTTGGTTAAGCGGGCAATTTCTTCATTTGAGGAGCCACCAGAACCAGTTCCCTCACTAGCTTGTCTTGACTGAACCTCCAGAGTGGAATTCTGAGCCTTCAATCGCTTAATCACATCATTGGCAGCATTCAGAGCATTGATTAGCTGCGATATGGTAGAAGTGCTGCCCCCAGCCTTCTCAAAACACTCACATTCTTCAAGGGTTGTTTTAGAAAAGCTTGGCTTGTGGGTCCCTACCCGGGGATTCTTGACTGGTACCTTAAAATGTTCAAAGACCCGGGTAAGTAGAAAACCATAGGGGAGCCCGTGATTCCCATCCTTGACCGTGACAACCTTATCCATATGAGTAATCATAAGCGCAGGTAGGTTGACTGTCTTGAACTGGTCAAAAGCTTCCATTAAAATCAGATCAACACGGGAAGCAACGGAACTCCTCTCATCCCGGGGAAGAAGGACCTTATTTACCAGCTCAAAAAGAAGCTGATAAAGAGGGAGCATGGCCTTCTTGTGAACCCATTCCCCCTGCTGAATTGTCCCCGGCTTAACTATAGCTCGCCTAAAGTCTCCATCACAAGCATACTTATCTGGATCCACAGAAGATAGCCCTGTTGATGGAACATTCAGGATTGTCCCCAAAGAATCATCATCAAATACAATATCGACACCCTCCACCAACACACAAACATAGCCCTCAGTGAGAGTAAAGAGAGTTGCATAGAACTCTTGAACAACTTCTTCATACACCTTGGGCCCACTCACATTAAACAGATGTTCCCATTTCTGAAATTCAACCATAGCCATGAGTTGACTCATCCCAACCATTTCAAGAATCTCAAGGTCAAACGTGCGACCCCACAAGACTCTTTGATTGCGAACATTCTTCTGCCACTTTCCACTGTTGCTTGTTACGGTCTTCATAGAACCAGGTCCTCCCACAGTTTCTATCTCCCTTTTTCGTTTACCCGTCACTTTCACAGACTTCCTTTTGACACTAGTTGTAGACATTGTTTTCATTTCACTTGCTTCTCCAACCTCCTTCTTCTTAGACTTCCCATCACTTTTCGGGGGTGACAGAGTCTTTTTCTTATCTCCTCTACCAGACACAGACCTCTTCCTCCCTACAAAGGAACTAGGTTCCTCGACAGTTTCTTCCTCTACTTCAACAACCGGAATAGCTTTATCCACTACCACCTGACCTTCCTTCACCAACTTCCTCTTCTTATGCTTACTCTTCTTCTTACTTTTCTCAAGAGCCAAATCAATAGCCTCTTTCTTCTGCAACCTGGTGGATGGACGCTTCACAGAGATTTCTGGAGTACTCGCACTCTGACGGAGTTTAAAACGAGCACTCAGAACCATGTTGTCCTCATCATCTTCATTCATGGGCTCAGTAAGTGGAGGGATGGACTCAGGAGGAGGAGTATAAAATATTTGCTCTTGGGGGGTCTTGGAAAGAGGAGAACCAGGTTCCTCACTGGGTTTGTCAGGCACAGACTCATGTCGAGGAGACTCAAATAGGACCATGGTCCCCTCATCCTCTAAAAAGGATGATGCTTCTCCCTTAGTTTCAGGAAGAGAGAAGCGACTTCAGAGGGGGATTCTCAGAAGCAATGACCATTATGTTTTAGGCCGCCTCTTTTTATGGAGACTCCATGGGAGTCGTGAATTTGAGAAAAGAGGAGTTGATGTACTGGTCAGGGTCGTCCTCTAAAGCTTCATAAACTTGAGAAGCTTCAGTGGTAAAAGGTTCTATTGGTGGTACATATGAGAAAGGGGGTACAATGGTTGTTTCAGTGTCTAGGGTTTTTTGTGGTGATTCAGCTGAAAGGGGAGAAGTAAGAGGTGCTTCTGGGACTGGAGGTCCCTTGGGTGTTTCTGAAACAGGTGAGAGTGAAAAGGAAGTAGGAGTGGAGATGACGACCTCTTGAGGAGAGGAGGCCTGATCCTCCATTGAGACAGTGTTGAGGTTAGTGGTGAGAGAGGGAGAAGGTTCGTTTGATGAGGCCATTGTTAACAGCTAGAGAAAAGCTTCAGAGAGAGAAGGTGTTTTTTTTTTCGAATAAAGGAGAGAGTGAGAGGTGTGTGAGGATAGGTTAGAGATGAAGGGTATTTATAGGAGAGTGGAGTAATGAGGGGGAAGATAAACGGGTTCAACTACGGTAGGCGTTTTTTGGGAAAATGGAACGTGCAGAGGTAGTTGAAAGGGTGGAGTGATAGACTTGATAGACGTGTTTTCTGAAAAGGCGAACGATGTGGCAACAGTAATTAATGCAGTTGCTTTTTGCTCAGTCTCTTTTTCTTCTACAATGCCACTCCTTTAAATTTTGTAATCATCATGCATGTCTACCTGCAACGGTATTGATGTGAGTTAGACTTCGTCATAAAACACTTTAGCTATCTGTACCTGAGTATGATATTCATAGCCAATAAGGGGAACGGGTTCCTAATTAGGTCTCAGCAACCCCAGTGCCATTCTATTTTTCTCAAAATGTTCCCTGCCTAGTGCCTTGGTAAAAATATCTACAATATGATCTTCAGTGCAGCAGAACCTCATGCATATGTGCCCCTTTTCAACGTTGTCTCTTAGGAAGTGATGTCTCACGTCAATGTGCTTAGTTCTCTTATGTTGAACCGGGTTATTTTCCATGTTGAGCGCACTGGTGTTATCACATAGAAGTGGTATGCTGTCAATATATACTCCAAAATCCTCCAGTTGTTGTTTGATCCATAGCAACTGAGCACAGCAGGATGCAGCTGCAATATATTTTGCTTCAGTTGTGGACAAGGCCACTGAGTTCTGCTTCCTTGTACCCCAAGAGATTAGGCAAGATCCAAGAAAATGAGCCATCCCTGAAGTACTCTTTCTGTCCACCAGATAACCTGCATAATCAGCGTTAACATAACCAACTAGATTGAAATTGTCACCTGATTGTGTGCCCTTGAGATAGCGTAGAATTCTTTTAGTAGCCTTTAGATGAGACTCCTTCGGATTAGATTGAAACCTTGCACATAATCCTACACTAAACACAATGTCTGGCCTGCCTGCAGTGAGATAGAGTAGAGAGCCAATGATTCCCCTGTACATTGTTTGA
Organism: Nicotiana knightiana; assembly: GCA_005239525.1. Classification (NCBI taxonomy): domain Eukaryota; kingdom Viridiplantae; phylum Streptophyta; class Magnoliopsida; order Solanales; family Solanaceae; genus Nicotiana; species Nicotiana knightiana. Next base: position 8,573 of record ML425171.1, read on the forward strand.
TTTACAGGAGAGCGAGATTCTTCCATGTCAAGTTTGGTAGCCACTGCAATGGGTGTATCAATCACCTTTGAATCTTCCATGTCAAACCTCTTGAGCAGCTCCTTGATGTATTTATGCTGACTGATGCATGTTCCTTTTGTGGATTGTTTCACTTGACCCAAGAAGAAGTTCAGTTCCCCCATCAGGCTCATCTCAAACTCACTACCCATAAGCATAGCAAATTCCTTACAGAGTGAGTCTGTTGTAGCCCCAAAAATAATGTCATCCACATACACCTGGACGATAAGAAGGTTCCTTCCCCGTTTCTTCAGAAATAGGGTGTTGCCAATCTTTCCTCGAGTGAATCCATTATCCAGTAGAAACTTGGATAGCCTTTCATACCAAGCTCTGGGGGATTGCTTCAAACCATACAGGGCTTTGTCCAATTTGAAAACATACTCTGGGTGAGCATGACTTTCAAACCCATGGGGTTGCTTGACATATACTTCTTCCTTGAGATATCCATTCAAGAATGCACTTTTCACATCCATTTGGAATAAAGTGAATTCCATATGAGATGCAAAGGCAATGAGAATCCGAATGGCTTCCATACGAGTAACAGGAGCAAGAGTTTCATCATAATCAATTCCTTCTTCTTGATTATAACCCTGAACTACAAGTGTTGCTTTATTTCTGGTAGTCTTCCCATTTTCATCCAGCTTGTTCCTGAACACCCACCTGGTTCCTATGATGGTTCTGTATGAGGGTCGAGGTACCAGATGCCATACTTTGTTTCTTTCAAACTGATGAAGTTCCTCCTGCATAGCAATGATCCAATCTGCATCCTTCAGAGCTTCCTTGATATTTTTGGGTTCTATTTGGGATAAAAAGGCTGAGAAGGCTAGGGAATTTCTGGTTTTAGATCTGGTTTGAACTCCAGAATCAAGGGGAGTGATTATGTTATCAAGAGGATGAGAACTTTTATGTTTCCAATTTGGGACTTGAATTTGATTAGTGGAAGAACTTGGTAAATTAGAGGGTTTTCCTTGTGCTGCTTGTTCTGCTACCTGGGGAGTACCTTCCACAGCATCTCCAACTCTTTCTTCAGCTTCCGTGGGAGAGATTGGGGTACCTGGTTCCTCTTGTAAACTGGAGAAAGATATTGCATTGCCTTCATTCATCTCCTTGGCTTGACTCATCATGTCAGCCTTTCCATTTGAGACATCAGAAATATCTCTAGGAACCAAGAGTGGTTGATTGTCTTGATCATCATCATTTTCGTCCCTGTTTGAGGAAGTAGTCTCATTAAAGAGCACATGAACACTCTCTTCTACATATTGTGTTCTCTTGTTTTACACTTTGTATGCTTTGCTTTGAGAAGAGTATCCGAAAAAGATTCCTTCATCACTTTTGGCATCGAACTTTCCGAGTTGATCCTTCCCATTGTTTAGAACATAGCACTTGCAACCAAAGTCTCTCAGATGGGTTATTTTTGGCTTTATTCCATTGAGTAGTTCATAAGGAGTATTGTTCAAGAAGGACCTGATCATGCACCTGTTCACCAAGTAGCAGGCAGTGTTGATTGCTTCTGCCCAGAAGTTCTTAGCAATCCCACCATCAATGAGCATTGTTCGAGCCATATCTTTCAAGGTTCTGTTTTTACTTTCCACTACTCCATTTTGCTAAGGAGTCCTAGGGGCTGAGAAGTTGTGTGTGATTCTATTTTCAGTGCAAAACTCATCAAATTTTGCATTGTCAAATTCGGTTCCATGGTCGGATCTAATGCAAGCTACTTTTAAGTCCATCTTCACTTGGATTTTCTTAACAAAAGCCACAAATACTTCAAACGTCTCATCTTTTGTTCTAAGAAATAATGTCCAAGTGAATCTTGAGTAATCATCCACAATCACAAAAATATACTTCTTTCCACCTCTGTTTGGAATTTCATGGGCCCACATAAATCCATGTGAAGTAGTTCAAGAAGCCTGGATGTACTGACATCTCTCTTAGGCTTAAAAGATGATCTCACATGTTTTCCTTTAGCGCACGCATCATAGACTCTGTGCTCCTTGAACTTGGAGTTTGATAGACCACGAACCAAGTCCTTCTTTATCAGCTTGTTCAGGAGGGAAAAGCTGGTATGATCCAACCTTCTATGCCAAAGCTCTGCATCATCATCAACTGCTTTCAAGCAGTTCACTTCACCAGCTTCCAATGATTCAAAATCAACAACATAGATGTTTTTGTGTCTCTTGGCTATCAACACCACTTCTCCAGTTACTATCCTAGTAACAGTGCACACTTTGGATAAGAACTCCACTTTGTTTCCTTTATCACAAATTTGAGAGACACTCAATAAGCGATATTTCAAGAAATCCACATAATACACATTTTCGATTGAGTGCTCCAGAGACTTTCCATCCCTTCCAACACCAAGGATGTATCCCTTCTTTCCATTGACAAATGATACATCCCCTCCCTGCAGGACTTTCAATGAGAGAAAATCCATAGTGTTTCCAGTCATATGCTTTGAGCATCCACTGTCCATGATCCATTGTAGTCCAGTTCCTCTCACTGATCCCTGCACAATTAAATCAATGGTTAGATTTAGGAACCCAAACAAGTTTGGGTCCCTTGTAGTTGGGAAAGGGATGAATAAGAATTCTTCTAGTCCATGCCGACAGGAATTGATATTTCTTGNATCAGAAATATCTCTAGGAACCAAGAGTGGTTGATTGTCTTGATCATCATCATTTTCGTCCCTGTTTGAGGAAGTAGTCTCATTAAAGAGCACATGAACACTCTCTTCTACATATTGTGTTCTCTTGTTTTACACTTTGTATGCTTTGCTTTGAGAAGAGTATCCGAAAAAGATTCCTTCATCACTTTTGGCATCGAACTTTCCGAGTTGATCCTTCCCATTGTTTAGAACATAGCACTTGCAACCAAAGTCTCTCAGATGGGTTATTTTTGGCTTTATTCCATTGAGTAGTTCATAAGGAGTATTGTTCAAGAAGGACCTGATCATGCACCTGTTCACCAAGTAGCAGGCAGTGTTGATTGCTTCTGCCCAGAAGTTCTTAGCAATCCCACCATCAATGAGCATTGTTCGAGCCATATCTTTCAAGGTTCTGTTTTTACTTTCCACTACTCCATTTTGCTAAGGAGTCCTAGGGGCTGAGAAGTTGTGTGTGATTCTATTTTCAGTGCAAAACTCATCAAATTTTGCATTGTCAAATTCGGTTCCATGGTCGGATCTAATGCAAGCTACTTTTAAGTCCATCTTCACTTGGATTTTCTTAACAAAAGCCACAAATACTTCAAACGTCTCATCTTTTGTTCTAAGAAATAATGTCCAAGTGAATCTTGAGTAATCATCCACAATCACAAAAATATACTTCTTTCCACCTCTGTTTGGAATTTCATGGGCCCACATAAATCCATGTGAAGTAGTTCAAGAAGCCTGGATGTACTGACATCTCTCTTAGGCTTAAAAGATGATCTCACATGTTTTCCTTTAGCGCACGCATCATAGACTCTGTGCTCCTTGAACTTGGAGTTTGATAGACCACGAACCAAGTCCTTCTTTATCAGCTTGTTCAGGAGGGAAAAGCTGGTATGATCCAACCTTCTATGCCAAAGCTCTGCATCATCATCAACTGCTTTCAAGCAGTTCACTTCACCAGCTTCCAATGATTCAAAATCAACAACATAGATGTTTTTGTGTCTCTTGGCTATCAACACCACTTCTCCAGTTACTATCCTAGTAACAGTGCACACTTTGGATAAGAACTCCACTTTGTTTCCTTTATCACAAATTTGAGAGACACTCAATAAGCGATATTTCAAGAAATCCACATAATACACATTTTCGATTGAGTGCTCCAGAGACTTTCCATCCCTTCCAACACCAAGGATGTATCCCTTCTTTCCATTGACAAATGATACATCCCCTCCCTGCAGGACTTTCAATGAGAGAAAATCCATAGTGTTTCCAGTCATATGCTTTGAGCATCCACTGTCCATGATCCATTGTAGTCCAGTTCCTCTCACTGATCCCTGCACAATTAAATCAATGGTTAGATTTAGGAACCCAAACAAGTTAGAGTCCCTTGTAGTTAGGAAAATGGATGAATAAGAATTCTTCTAGTCCATGCCGGCAGGAATTGATATTTCTTGCTGGTACCTGGTCCCTGCTTTGTATTCCTCTTGCCGGCAAACATCTTATTTTTCTGGACTGATTGATCCTTGGTTGGGAAACTTTCCTTGAAGTGCCCGTTGTTTCCACAATGGGTACAGAGCCAATTGTCTGGGACTGTGACATATTTGTTGTGTGGGTTGTAGGGAGTTTTCTCCTTTTGAAACCCGATCCCCTACCTATTTCCACTGTTATTGAAGTACATGGCAGTGGCAACATCCGTGGACCAGGTCCAATTCAGTGATTTTTTAAGATCAGATTTTATTTTTCTCACTTCAGCTCGCAACTCCCTATTTTTCTCAACCTCACTGCACAAACTCGTTTTGGCCTCATTCAGTTCCTTTTCAAGCTGGATATATTTTTCACTGGCTATTTCCTTTCCTTTATCCACACTTGAGGAACCACGTTCTTGTCTTAGTCTCTGAATGATTTCCTCTAAGTCTGTGATTACTACTAGAAAATCATTTCTCTCCTGCTAAACAACATCAATCTTCACGCTCAGGCTAACCTTTTCATTGCTCAGATTCTCCACTGCTTCTTTCAGATCTACCACTACTACAATTAGATCATCTCTCTCACTTTCTACCTTTCTTGTTTTTTCTTCTATCACTTCCTTTTCTTTTTCAAGATTTTTTATGGTATCCTTAAGGTCTACAACCACCACCATTAGGTCATCTCTTTCATTCTCAACACTGTTGATTTTACACATTAGAGACTCTTTCTCTCTTTCAAGATTACCTATAGTTTCTTTTAAGTCTACCACACACACAACTAGATCATCTCTAGTTTGTTCTACTTCTCCTAGTTCTATGGTCAATGAATTCTTATCTTCAACTAAGCTGTAATAAGTATCAATGAGAATATTTGACAATGACATTAATTTTTTAGGAGAATAGGACTTCAGATTTCTCTGAACATCCCTGAAGTTTACCTCATCTGTGTCATCTTCTTCTTCTTCATCAGATTGATCCATAAGGGTAAACAATGAGTCATACTCCCTAGCCTTGTTCTCAACTGCCATCATAGAGCTGTTTTCTGCTTCAGGTTCCTCCTATGATTCGCTTGATGAATCTCTCCAAGCGCAAGAGCCTGCTTCACAACGTTGTCAGCTGCGCTTTTTCTGCTGAATCTTTTGTCAGGAACCTGGTTCCTCTTTGCAGCTTTGTCAGTGTTGTGCTTGCAGGTGTCTTGCTTCAAGAATGAGCATTCTTTTATGAAATGTACGGGCTTACCACATTTATGACATAAGTCATAGTTTCTAGTCTTGCTTGAGCTGCCTCTTCTTGGTATTCCTCCATTCCTTCGAACCATTTTCTGGAATCTCTTGGTGAGATAGGCCATGTCATTGTCCTCTTCGCTTGACTTATGCTTTTCAGCTTGAAGAACCCGGTTCTTTTCCTTCTTGGGTTCCCTTCTTTCACTGTCCTTTTTCCTTTTCATCTCATATGTTTTCAAGTTTCCGATCAACTCATCCATTGTTAAAGCCTGAAAATCCTTTGCTTCAGTGATAGCATTGACTTTGCTTTCCCAGGAGCTAGGCAGAACACTCAAGATCTTTCGCACTAGCTTGTTCCTAGGAACGAATTCTCCTAGAGAGTGAAGCTCATTGATAATGGAGGTGAATCTAGTATGCATATCCTGTATAGATTCATCGTCTTTTATCCTGAACAGCTCATACTCAGTAGTGAGCATATCGATTTTGGACTGTTTCACTTGCGTCGTTCCTTCATGAGCTGTCTGCAAAGCTTCCCAAATCTCTTTGGCTAATTGACATGCAGAGAGCCTGTTGTACTCATTAGGTCCTATACCGCACACTAGAATTTTCTTTGCACGAAAATTATTTTCCACTGCTTTCCTGTCAGCATCGTTGTAGTCCTTCCTGATTTTTGGCACCAGCAGACCAGTCTCTCCTACCTTGTGCATAGGAACATGAGGACCATCAGAGATGATGTCCCATAACTCAGAATCTTCAGCCATTATGAAGTCATGCATACGGGTCTTCCACCACCCATAGTACTGACCGTTGAATCTAGGAGGCCGATATGTTGATTGTCCTTCTTCGAAGTTTGGTGGAGCAGCCATTACAGATCCTTTCTAGGTGTTAACCGTTTAGAAAGAGCCTGCTCTGATACCAATTAATAGTTTCTATGAGTCCACCCAACTGTAGAGGTACCAGGTCCTCTACTAGTTCCCACAGAGAAGTATACTAAGAAAGCAAGTAAAAGGACAAGGGATTTTTACGTGAAAAAATTTCACTCAAGGGGACAAAAACCACGACCCACACTTGTAGGATTTTAACTTCACTAACTTGTAATCTAAACTGTTACAAGCCACTTTGTAATGTACTTCTAACAAAGACTTCAACACACTAACTTGTAATCACTATTGCAAGCCACTTTGTCACTCTCTAGTTACAAAGACTTTTCACTTGTGACAACACGAGTCACTACAGCAAGATAAGAAGTTTAAGATTAAGAGATTCCTAACAGGTTGCTTCTACAAAAGCAAGTAGGATACAGTGAAAATAGAATGCAAGATTACAACTCAACTAAGGACACTAACGACACAAGGTGGAATTGGTCCGTCTTAGTGGAGTTGTCTTCTTGCTCTTGAAACACTTGAATCTTCAATGCTAGAGACCACTTTAATGCTTGAGAGAATGTTCTTAGTAATTGCTCAAGTGAATGTTCTTGTTTGTCTTCAAACAAGATATTAAAGGCCTTGGCACATTCCAAGGAGGATGTCCCATATCTTGAGAGTACACTTCACAACCAATGGGAAGTGACTGCTGCACTGTTACTGCACTATAGCGTGTACAGTTGCAAGCAATCACTTTTCTGCCACAACTTTTTACAGCTGTAGAGTTGAACTGTACTATCGTTTGGGAGTCTGTTAAGGGATCAGGTCCTTCAACTGGTCCGTATACGTTTAATCAGTGCATTGTCCAGAATTCCTTGAGTTAAAGTTGACTGGTTGTGCTGTCTACAGATCAGGTCCTTTATCTGGTTCTTCACATAAAAGTTTGTTAGATCATCAAAACAGAATACAACCCATCACTAGAAGATGATATCATTACAATTTACAAATTACAATTATAGTAGTACAACAGTTATTAGGCTCATTTTTACCCGTAAGTCATAATCTTGTAGATGCTAATAGTAATTAGTATATCTCTAATTAAAGAAAGTAGGATCTGTATACAATAGACGGTCTTTATTTTATAAATAATCTTAGATACTGAATTTACCACACTGAGTTTCACCATGTGTGAGTGACTGTAGAATTCTCACAAAATCATTGTAAAGATAAACCAGAAGACAATATAGAGCATTTCTAATAATTTTTAATTTTATTTTGTATATTATTGGCTAGTAGTACTAGGACTATTTTTGTATTTTCTTATTCATGATTTTTTATTATTACATGTTGTGTCATTAGTGTCCATTATCATATTACATTGTTGTTACTATTGTTTGCTATTGCTTTATCTCCACTGTTCCTTCAGTCGAAGGTCTATCGGAAATAACCTTCTTATCTCTATAAGGTAGAGGCAAGGTCTGTGCACACACTAATCCCATACTTCATTTTTGGGATTATACTGGTTTGTTATTGTTATTGTTATTGTTGTTATTTTGTACTATAGGCATATGGAAATATCTTGCAGAAATACAGGGTAAGACTACGTACAATAGACTCTTATGATCCGTTCTTTTTCTGGATCTTACACATGACTGGAACTTAATGCACCAAATTATCCTTTTTTGATATATGGAGCTACATGATCAGTGAAGATTCATATAGCTAGATGATAAAAGTGTCTACAGATGAAACTTCATGTTGAATGTCTATTGATGAAAATTCATGTTGAATGCTTGTTTGCACGCACATTACATATTTTTTTATGTTGGGTTTGCTTCATATATATGCTGGCATATATGTCTTCTTTCATTTTTTGGGAATTGTCCCAACTAATCCTTAATTACATGGATTATCCCTAAACAGATAGTCCCGGCTTTTAAGATTGAGGAATAACTCTTACTCCCCATCTCAATTTATGTGGCGGAGTTCGATTTTGAGAGTCAAATAAACTTTTTTTTTTATAATTTTTTCATATGCCTTCTACATATATTAAATTGTCAATTATCGTTACTTATAATAATTTTTTTTACGTATTTTCCAAAAATATGAATTCTATTTCAAAAAATCAAAAGATTTTACGTCCAAATTTTCTAAGAGATTTGACTCTTGAAATTTGAATTCCGCCACATAAATTGAGATAGGAGAAGTATAATATAGTTTAATCCGTTATTACACATAATTCACTCTATTTTTTTGTTTTTACCGGTGGTTATATAGTGCATGTTAACTTAAACTGATGATACAGTACATTAAAACTGATGATGATATATATATATAGCTTGCTTTTGTCCTTAGTCAATTTTGGACTGAAGCTGTTCTGACTGTCGTATCTTTTTTGAACCGAATATCTTCCTCTGTCATCTCTGGTCTGTCTCTTTTTGAGAGAAGATTTTTTACCCCGCCTGTCTAGAAGAACTTCAAGTCTATCGGGAAAGGATGTGGTGGTAACCCTGGTAAATTGTTAGTTATGATGCACTACCGACACCTTTTTGCCATAAAATTACACTACATAGTTCGGTAATTTTTTTAAAAAAGAAAAAAAATATATATACTATATAATGATAGCTATTTATTTTTTTATATTTTGACTCCTTTTTTTGAGGTTGAAGTCTTTTTACCGCGAGAAAGTTATTCAGTTTTCCAGGTTGATAGGTTTTTTACTACAGCCGGGATCCGTGAAGTAAAAAAAAATTATAGACGTATTGCAATACATACACTGGTTTCGAAATGTTCTTGGTAATATTATGGAGATCTTTGAAATTAATCAAGAAGTAAGAACTACTAGAATCTCCATAGATTAATTACCTTACAATTTTAGGATTTAAATCGGGAAAGAGGGAAGAAGAAGGAGGATGAAGTTCGACGATAAATATTTATCTCATATCCGATATTTTACTCGTATCTTATGTTTATATTTAACCAAAGTTAGGCAGCGCACCATTTCCATTCCCTTTTTTGAAAAATACTCTAAATGGACTGCAGTATGTAAGAAATTTGTGCAACGTTTGTCTTTCGAAAAAAAAAAAGAAAAAGAAAATTAAGTGAAAGGTAGAAAGTGGAAGCTACTTAAAAAGAAGAATAAAATAGTAAACTTTTAAGCAACAGTGTGCATGTTAGTATTATTAAGATCGTTTTAATCAATAACTCAATCATGTCAATGTAAATAAGAGAAAGTTGCATTGAGAGGAGGGGTCTACTCTTACCAATGATGTTAAAATGTATAGTATATAGGAGTATGTAAAATCAACATCTCCATCTCTCTGTCCTTCACTTTTTTCTCTTATTTCAAAATCTCAATCTCCATTTATACATGGTTTGCTTTTTCCAATTTCTTGTAGAAATGCAGAATAAGACTGCGTTCGATAGATCTTTGTAGGATCCCGTGCATAGATGAAATATGAGATAAAGGAAATTAGGTGGTTCAATAAGCAAAAGTGTTCTTGACATAATTTTTTTAAAATCATATGTTATTCAGAACTCAATACTCCCGATTAATTTAGATTCGCGCCTTGTACAACCAAAATGTTACTACTAAAAATTTCTTTATTTTCGAGGTCACGTTGAAGGTGGAAGTATCTCTTTATATCCTAGCACAATAGTAGTAAAAAGTTTTAAAGTTAGTTTTTTTGAAAAGGCAGAAATACAATAAAGAAAGAAGAGAGATTTTTTCTGGGCTTAAGAAGAGAACAAAAGAAAAGACAGAAAGTGCACGTCAGAGTTAGCCGTAGAGTGGTCTCCTTCTTTCATCGGGTGGAGAGGATTAAAGAGAGGATTCCCTCTTATCATCCATATCTCTCTCCTCTTTCTCTTTCTTAACAATTGTAAGAAATTTTGGTCCAGTTCATTTGTTCTTATATGCATGTTTATTATTGGATTTTCTTGATTTTAGCAAGACTATATCCATTTGAAAACTTGAATAACAATAGTGTTCTCTCCCTCTTTACTCCTATAAGCTTGCTTCTTCTCTTTGTTTTTATATATATTTTTTTTTGGGGTTTGAACAAAAAACAAGACTTGTCTGTTGGGTTGATGCCAAAGGAGGAAGAAACCACAAGGTAGTTGAAGTTTTTTTTCAGGTTCAAACAACTCAAAGTAACCAATTTTGTGTTCTTTTTCCTCTATTTTGTCCATTATATATCACCTAATACTTTTATCTTTTTTTCCAAGTTTGTTTTTTGTCTTTAGATCTCAAACATATTTATAGTGATTTTAAGGAAAGATCTTTATCCTCATATTAAATTTCACAATCAACAGGTAGATTTTACCTTGAAGAAGGAAAAGCTAAGATGATAAAAGGTTTTATGAATCAACAAAATCAACCTGTTGTTGTAGAGGAAAACATGTCCAATTTAACTTCTGCATCTGGTGAAGCAGCAAGTGTAACTTCTTGCAACAGAAATGATAATAATAATAATAATAATAATAATAATAATACTCGAGGAATCTATCCTCCTCAGTATAACTTTGCTCCTCCAAATCAACAAATTCAGGCTCAACATCAAATCAAGAAGAAAAGAAACCAACCAGGCAATCCAGGTCCGTAAAATAAAGGATGTTTAGTTTCCTTATTTTTGTTTATAAAATCTTCTAAACTTTTTACCCTTTTTTTTTGGGACAGACCCTGGTGCTGAAGTGATAGCTTTGTCACCAAAAACACTAATGGCAACCAATAGATTTGTTTGTGAAATCTGTAACAAAGGATTTCAAAGAGATCAGAATTTGCAGCTACACAGAAGAGGACATAATTTACCATGGAAACTGAAGCAGAGAACAAGCAAAGAAATAAGAAAGAAAGTGTATGTTTGTCCAGAGCCAAGTTGTGTACACCACGACCCATCTAGAGCACTTGGAGATCTTACTGGAATCAAGAAACACTTTTGCAGAAAACATGGTGAGAAGAAGTGGAAATGTGAGAAATGTTCAAAGAAATATGCAGTTCAATCTGACTGGAAAGCTCACTCTAAAACTTGTGGTACTAAAGAGTATAGATGTGATTGTGGAACTCTTTTCTCAAGGTAACTAAACATGGAATAAATCATACACTATTTTCTAAAAGCATATACACAAAGTCATGGAAAAAAGTCTATTTTAAAAAAGAAAGCACACCCTAGAGTCTAGTCATATCATATAGTAGTAATAATATTCATATAGCCTTACAATGCAAAAATTGTCTTTATTTCTTTCTCCATCTTCATTCTCTTTAATTTATATATATATATTTTTTTATCTAAATCTTGAATATTGTTTCTAATTCTTGAGGGGTCTAAAGCAAAGGAGTTTGAACATGATTCATAAAGAGTCATCAGTAATTGAGTAGCATTATTAATATTTTTGCATGTCAGTATATATATTTGTTTAATTTTTTCTATCTTTTTGTTTGTTTAGGAGGGATAGTTTCATCACACACAGAGCATTTTGTGACGCTTTAGCAGAAGAGAGTGCAAGAGCAATAACAGGAAATCCAATTCTTCCATCTCAAACTGGTTCTTCTTCTCACTTGAACCTTCAGTTTCAACAATCTCAGTTTAATAGCCATGAATTTCCAGCTACATTTTCTTTGAAGAAAGAGCAACAAACCGGTTTCAACTTGAGGCCTGAGATTCCGCCATGGCTAATGACTTGCCAGCCATTGGTTGACGGTTGTGGTCCTGGACCTGGTCCGCAACCCATTGACCTAAGCTCGTCGATTTTGTTCGATCAAGACTACACTCCAGACCACGGCCAAGACATAAACCCTAACCCTAGTCCTAATTTCAGTTCAACAGGGTCACTACCCTCTCCACATATTTCTGCAACAGCATTGCTGCAGAAGGCAGCACAGATGGGTGCGACTATGAGTAACAAATCCAGTACTGTCTCTGCAGCAGCCACAGGGTCAAGCCCAACCATGCTAATGAGACCCCACCAATTTCACGTGTCTGCTGCAGCTGTTGAGTCTGTTAGCAACAACGCAACTGATGTGGGACTTAATTTGTCAGCACGTGAAGACCTCACTACTGGGTTTTTCAATAGCTTGGCTTCTTATGGGAATAAAGCTGCTACTATTACTGCTGCTACAGGTCCATTAACGAATGCACCATCTCCCACTTCTTTTATGTTCACTTCGTTTTCTTCTGCTAATACGACTACTGGATTTGAAGGGTCAAATTTCGACGATGAATTTGGCATTTTGAATTCGAAGAAAGGAAATGACGGTAATGATGATATGACAAAAGATTTCTTGGGTTTAAGACCTCTTCCTCATACCGATATTTTCAACATAGCTGCTCTAGTTAATACTACTACCAATGAGAATCAGTCTCAGAATCACAAAACATGCCAAAGCTGATGGCTGTAATTGTTAAACCTGTATTATTATTATTATTTTTTTGTTTTGTTTTATGCTTTTTGAATAGAATAAATTAAGAGATATCTAGAACTGAGAATGGAAACCCTAGCTAGATAGTCTCTTAATTTGTTGTTACCCAGCTGTTATGGACAGTGACATCTTTATACAAAAAATTGCATTTTCAAGTACTCGGATGAGTAAAATTAAATTTGTTTTTTCTGAATTTTTTGGACTTTCATTCTATATATATATATGTTGTGTATTTATTGTTGGTTAGTACTTGGACCACGTTTCTGCTCACTTACACTCTTTCCTATATTGATTTTGTTCATGCTCTTAAATGGTATATACTGTGAAAACATGTTTGTGTTAGTATAATTCTTTTGGACAGTGACATAATTAAATTAAATGCAAAATCAGTTGATAACGAACTCTCTTTATAAATTTAAGTGATAGTAGCTTTTATTGTAATTCCCCTGTATAATCATTTGATACAATGAGTAAGGAGTGATGACCGGCCGGACGGGGCGTTAATGTGATACTATATGGTATAGTAAATAAATATTAAATGACGTGACATGATAATATAATATTAGTACTATATATATATTATATTTTTGGAAGTGGGTTCTGCGTAAGCATGTAATATAGGACAAAATTTTCAATTATACTTCTTGTCGAGTTGGTGAGGCACATGTAAACGACGGGCACAAAGCATTCTTTATGACATTTGGATATCCTTATTTCTAATCAAATTGACCAGTTTTTACCATATAACGACTCTAAAGATCAGTTATAATTTGAATAAAAGAATGTTTTAAAAATTATTTTGGGTTTTATTTTTAGATTTTTGACGTTAGTATATCATTATCAATCTCTACCGTTGGAATATTAGATAGGAATTAGCATTTGACTAAGGTGTATGTTCAATTTAGCCCGTGGTTGTCTATAGAAATGAAAGTTATACATACAGGAATTAATTTAAGTTATATAAATTTATTGGTGGAAGAATATTTTACACGATAATTAAATATAATAGTATAACTTATTATAGTTGATCAATTACCAAATTTATTAGATTACTGAATAATAATTAATTTTATAATTTATTTATAATTAACTTACGAGCTTAACTTTTATTTACATCATTAATATATAAATTGACTCCATTCGTTCTTATTTAGTTGTTACATACGCTTCTCGAGAATCAAACTATACGAACTTTTACTGACATTTTAACGTAGTATTTTTTTACCTTATTATTATTATGACAAGAACTACAAATTGTAATATTTTTCGTATAGTAACATTTAGATTATATCTACTCTAATTTAGTTTTAAAGATTAAGCAAATTGACTATCGAGAGGTAACAAGCAACTGTGAATTTAAGAAGTCACTCACATTTAATAATACGCTTTTTTCGGGGGAAAAAAAATCAGAAATAGCCATATTCACAACTGATTATTGAAAAAAATAGCTAATGTTTCAAAAGAAATTAAAATTTAGCCACTTTTCATGTAAAAGATAAATTCTGAATAAAAACACTCTTAAAAATTCAAAAATATTCTAGTATAATATGTTGGAGTTCGAATTTTTTATATTTGAACTTCCCGCATAATATGATGAAAGTATATATGTAAGAGCCCTATCATCTGACATATTATGCTGAAACTTTTTGTATGAAGTAGTTTCAATATAATATACAGAAAGTTTTTACGCAAAAACTTTATAATCCAGTATATTATGTTAGAATTTTCCGTATTTTAATAAAATAATAATTCTTTTTTAATAATTTCGCAAACACCGGTCAGAAAACCGGCTAACGTGTAAGTTCACCCTATATATTTATGAGAGACACAGATGCATGAACGTGTTAGATATAGAAAAGTAAAGGGAAAGGAGATGCGGTTTGACCCCTGATGTGGGCTTCAATCCCAAGGTAGGATCAGTTTTGACGCCCATAAGGCTGTTTGTTACCTTTTTTTTTTTTTTTTTTTCTATCTAACCTTACCTTATTTTCCCCATCCTCACCTGCTAGTTTGGTCTTCCCTCCTAGTGTCACAAGACTAGCGGATGTCTTGAAAAAACAGGCTACTTGAAAAATTATATACATACTAGGGTGGAGCTAGCATGACCGGCCGAACCTAGTATTTTTGATTTAAACCTTATATTACTATTAAAAAATCTATTATATGTATGAATTATTAATTTAATACTCAATAACTTAAAAGAAATATAATTTCGAACTCATAAATTATAAATTCTGGCTCCGCCTATATACAAGAGAATTAATGTGCTTTTTACGAGGAAAATTGAAATTCAACGCTGGGGAATAGGAATACTTAGCCCTTCTATACGTAGATCAGGAAGACGCCAAGTTATTTGAAAAGTGAATGTCTAGCCCTTCCACCATATAAGTAGAATAGCAAGTGTCCAATTTTTCTTATTTTATTGTGTTATCAGTGAGATTTTGATTTATTTGCAATATAAGTAAAAAGTGAAAATTGCAAACACTAGATTAATTATAATTTCATTCTCCACCCCAAGTTTAACTATTTACTCGTATGAATATAAGCAATGTTAGAAATGGAGAATGATTAAAGTACGATTACTCAAAAACAGTTACTTACTATTGTAGAGTAAACTTGCTAAAGATATTAGTTACGTACCGAAGCGGAACTAGAATTTGAAGTTAAATTCTAGTTCTTTTAAGTTAGTGGATTCTAAATTAAGAATTTGTAGCATATATTCAATAAATTTTTTATGATAAATATAAGGTTTAAACCAACGTTAATGGGTTCGATCGAATTCGTAACATATATTGTGCCTCCGCGCCCTGCATGTGTAAAAGTTATTTTAGTCTATCTAAACAACATACATGCAGGAGATTCTTCCGTAAAACTTTCCCATTTTTATCTTGTATCGCTTTCTGTCAGTCACAATGTTTCTATACATTTTTTTACAATATGTTTCTATTTGCACAGTCTTCAATTCAAAGCAAATTAGTAGAGTAGTCAAATAATTTTCTTACTTCTCTCTGACAAGTGACAAGTCATAAATTGATGTAACATAGGTACATATATATTTTTTGGTAGTATCACAAAAACGATACAGATTGACGAGGCTAGAGGATCTTAAAGAGAGGTAAAAAGAGAAGTGGAACGACACACTATCTATATTTGATGTGATAAGAAATTCAATGGTCCTAACTCAATACAAATAATTAGTCCATCCCATCACGTTTAGAATTGAACTTCTCGAGTGAGAACAATATAACATGGTGACCAAATATCGAATAAATGTTAATTAGATGGGTCTGATTAAATAAAATAAACTTTGAATCTAACTTTAACCTAAAAATTAGTTCATGCCCCGTTGGGACACTAACATGATTATTGTCAATAATTACTTGCAGTTTGTAGGTAGATCCAGAATTTGATAAGCTAATGGGTAATATTCTTGTTTTTAAGTTATTGGATTCTAAATTAAAAATTTATATTTTTAATAAATTTCTTTAGATAGATACACGATTTGAACTGAAGTTATTAGATTTGCCCGAATCCTTAACCGGCATTGCCAGCTCCAGTACTTACACTCAATTAATATTAAAATTTACACCAAGTGATGAAGCAATTAATTAACTTAATGTAAAAAAAGATACTTAAGCAATACATATATGCATAAAAGTATATTTTACGTTAATTGATTTGATGTAAATCCTAAATAAACAATAATTAAGTGGAAGAAATTCAAAAATAGCCAGATTTATCATTGGTCGTTTAAAAATAGCCACACTTTCAAAAGTAACCGAAATTTAGCCACTTTTAATGTAAAGATAAATCTGAACGAAAACACTGTTCAAAATCCGGAAAATACTTCAATATATTATACTAGAGTTCCAGCATAAGTATACTATTATACTGGAGTTCCAGCATAAGTATACTGGAACTCCAGCATAATGTAATGGAGTTCCAACATAAGTATATTAGAGCTCCAGCATAATATACTGGAGTTCCAGCAAGGTATACCGGTCCAGTATAATATGCTGAAAGTTCATACACAAGTGCACCGAACTCCAGTATATTATGCTTGACCGGTCTCTGTTGCAGCAAATTAATGACTATTTTTTAATGACTTGACAAATGCTAGCAATTTTTAATTGCCAGTCCGAAAAGTGACTAACCCGTGCTATTTTTACTAGCCCCAAGTGCCAACGTCCCGCTTCCTAATCAACCACCAGTCAAAATTGGTCATGCTACTATGTTTTCTGGTTCTTTCTCTGTCGCCCTTCAATACTTCACTTTTTGTCTCCCAATTTTGGTGTAAAATATCGGGAATTCATTATGTATTAATGTGAGAATTGTTTATGCTAGTAACTGCAGCACTTAACATTTGTAAAGTATATCGAGTTTCAATCACAAAAAAAAAAAAAAAACTCCCTCTTTTAATTTATCTTTCCTTCTTTTGTGTACGAGTTCACCAATAATCATAAAACATTGACTTGTATAGTTATGTCAATGTTGCAAAAGTGCAAGTATATGTAAATTTGATAGTCCCCTCTTACGTGAATAATAATTACAACTCTTGGATTTTCAACCATCTTTTATCTGTTTCCTTGCTTTTTACTACAGAAATCGAAATGTACATGCCCCAGCTAGTGCTAAATAATTAATCAATTCGCTTTTTGGACAACATCTATCTTTTTTGTTATTTGTTGCAACCTCTAATCATGGAGCTTTTGAAACGGAGGAAATAAAGTAACAAAAGAAAAAGCAAAGGACCTTTTGATAAGTTGATTATTACACTATCAAATTAAACGCAGGTCATAATTAGAAGCACGTCAATCAAAATCCCATCCAATTATGAACTCAAATATATATCCTTAATGTTCTACTCCCTTTCATCCTCATGAGAATCTGACGAGGTAGAAATTATTGATACTAAAACTAAAGGACTTTTGGAAGAAGATTGAAGTTTTTTCTCTTTGTTTGGTGAAGGAGATAACCTATTATTCAAGAGACTTTTTTCTATAAACAAAAGCTTAAAGTTCAAGGGAAAAGAAATGAAATTTTACCTTCCTTTGGCACGCCAAGACAAAATTTTCACTCGGATGAGTCATTGCTGATTCTAAAAAGCTGCTATTTAAGAATTTGTCATGCGTCATGAATTTTAATTTTTTCGTCCAAAATTTTGGTACAAAAATATTTCTGAAATTAAGATTTTTAGCTTATAATTTCAGGGATTTTTGTATATGTTGCCATTGAAAATATAGGTAAGGATTTGTTTAATGGTTGAACAGTCTATTCCGCTCTCTTTATCTCCTTATTTTGGAATCCCCATGAAACGTAATATGGGCTAACACACGTTGTACGTATATACACTGTGAATTGACAACCTCTTTTCAGTCTTTGCACTGTTTGTAGTTTCCTTCTTTAGTCATATGCTCCACTGAATTATTCATATGCCCAGTCTTTACTTGATCTTCAACCTGTTATCACTTCTTTTTCCAATTCATTCCTTCTTCTTTTTGTTTCCATTGCTAAGCCCAATTTAGTGGGGCGGATGAAATGGCGGTTAATTAGCGCCGAATTAAAGTTGTTAATCGGGCGGGTTGTTTCGGGCTGAACACGGAAAAAAAATAGTCCATCCGATTATCGTTCTGGGCTCTTTAGTGGGCTGGGGTTCCGGGTTGTTAGTGAGCTGGGATTTTTCTGGTTTTGGTGAGCCCGTCTGGGTTCGGGCTTAACGGGTCCGTACCGGGGGAGGGGGGTGGGGCTGCTTTTAAAAAAAAATATATATTTTGTTTTTCTATTCAATGTTATTGATACTTAAGTGTTTGCAAACTTTTAAGGCTTAGAATTAAACTTTAAACTTTGAAGTTTAAAGTTTTAAATTTGAAACTTGAATTTTAGAATTTAAATTTGAAAGTAAGTGGCTACAAAAAATTATTTAATAAGACCAATAGACAATATGCAAGGATCAAACTCCGAAGGCTTTCGTTTTATATTTTCATTGAATAATAAATAATACTTCAAATTAATTTGCAAGCTTTATTTTGATTTTTTTATTTTGAAAAATGCAATAAAAAGTTTACAACAATTATAAAAAATAAGAAAGTTTACATCACATGCTTTGCATCATTTTTGTAAGTTCATCCATGTCAACATGAGGTTCTTGGTTTCCAGCACTGCTTGAATCGGAAGCATAAACTATTATATCTCCATTTTCTTGGTCCTCCGCTTCATCTACCTCTTAACGCCCTTGATTTCGCCGTTATGATCTTATCCAATCTCTGAAGGACACTAGAATTTCCAAAGCGTTGCTGCCCAATGAGAACGTGTATCTCCTAGTTGTTGCCTTGCTTGGCTAAATTCTCTCTCTGATGCAACTGTTGAAATCAGCATATTTAACACGTCTCAAGCCATGATCGAAAGAACAGGAAATTGATTTGAGTTGCTCCTCCACCAACCCAGAGGTAGAAATTCCTTTGTGCGGGGTTCTGGTGACTTTTGCAAGTAGAATTGGAGTTCATCAATATTCCTGCTACTGGTTTGTTGATGCTCTCCTACCGTAGATCAAATCAAATAATCTTCAACACCATCATTATCCTCCAAAGCACCGATCCCAGGTGTTGAAACTGAACTTGAAGGACTATTTGCATCTATAACAGCAGAAGCATCAATAATGTTAGCATAATAATTATATAAAGTTTGTAAATATTTGTGTAGATAAGAAATACAAGTTTCAATATCAGGAGTTTCAGTTGGTCCAACATCCATATAAACATATAAAGTAGTGATTAATTGGCGACATGTGGCCATTTTGATAGAAGGGTTTAAAATAGCACCAATTAGATAAATAGGGGGAACTTGGTAGAAATATTTTTTAAATTTATCTAGCATAGATTCAACAACAGAAGTATATCCTTCTTTCTTCTTCAAATTATGGAGTAAAAGAGAAATTTCAGCAATATGAACTAACCCATTTGCAATAGTACGATAATATGCTCCATAAAACTCAAATGTAGCCACATAAAATTTTTGTAAATTTTTTACAACATCTTCAATGACATCCCAAGTTTTAGATGTTAACAAACGGACAGGATCGGTACAATGACATTAGCAACGTTAGTTATAGGTATTTTATATTTATAACAATATCTTAAGAATAAATAAGTATAATTCCACCTAGTAACTATTTCTTCAGGCATGCGTCTTGGCTTTAGTCCATATTGTATACATTTTTCCTTTTATGCATTTAATCTTGCACTTCTATTATTTCCTTGAATTACACCAACAATTATTCTAACTAAATTGATCTCATCTCTAAATAATTCAAGGCCACTCTTCACAGTTAAATTATAAATATGACATGCACATCTAACATGAAATATTTCAGGAAGTGGTGGGTTTAGATGCGCTTTTAATATTATAATACCAACATTGTTGTTAGAAGCATTATCAAATGGCATACACAAAACTTTTTCTCCAAGATTATAAAATATAGAAACTTCATGGATATTATTACTTATAAATCCACTTTCCGATCTTTCACTATATCGTATTTACCCATTAAACCGCCAGTACCTAGGTTAAATTTTTGTTGCCCACCTTCCTCATCAGCACCCTATGCAATAGGGTGGTTATGTACCATGTGCCTACGAAGTTGACCCGTTCCCCCTCACTTACCTCCGGTCTCATGTTTATATATTTGACATCTTACATAATTTTTATCTTCTGATTGTCTTTCAGAAAAAATCCAAACACTTACTTCTTAATCTTTGATTCCTCTTAATAAGGAGGCTTACCTGTACTACCACGACCTCCACCCCTAATATTTTGAGTTTGACTAGCATTACCAGGTGTAACTGGTGGTGTTTCAAGATTATCAGGTGATTGAATATCATCTAAATTATCATCTATATCATAATTGTCTTGAAGTCGCTCATAATCTACATTTAAATTTTCGAGTGAACTTTCAAAAATATGTGCAAAGCTGCTAGAAGAACCGGCACCACCTCTTATTTTTTAGAAGTTTTACCCTTACAACTACCACCCCTACTAGTGCACACTTTTTTGGTTTCTCTTAATATATATTCATTATGTAAATTAAATTAAGAAATTAAATTAATAGCTCTAAATAATAAAATAAAAATATACACCAAAGAAGAGAAAGAGATGGAACGAGTGTACAGAGATTCCGGATTCCGCACTAAATTTTATATCAAACTTCAGTTGATAGACTGATACTTGATACCACACTTCACTTAAATACTTGATATTTGATAATTATAATTTTCTAGCGACTAAACTAAATATTTGATGAAACTTGAAATAATAAGTAATTGAAAATTTAAGAGCAATAATCAATATTATCAAGAGAGAATTGAGAGAGAATTAGAGTAATAAGAGAGTAAATTGTGAGAAAAAATGAAGAAGAATGAGGGCGATTTATAGTTTTTAAAAGGTTAAAATTATAATTTATCAATTACTAGGGGTGGGGGGAGGGGGACTATTTCTTAAGGGGGTAGGCCAAAATGGCCACTTTGGTAAAAAATAGGCCATTGTCCAACGGTCATTTTTGAATTTGACGTGTTGACAACGGTTCAGACATTTTTTAAAAAAAAATTGCAACCGTAACCGGACTAACAGGGTTCCGGTGCACCGGTTCCACATTTTGTTCGTTCAAGCCCGACTCCCTGCCCAACACTCCCCAGCCCGTCCCCACCCCCTATAGTACCGGGCTGACCCGGGCTGAAAAGGGTCGAACCGGGCTGTGAACGGGCCAGCACGACCCGATTAACAGGTATAGTCTAGAGTCTTGTGTGACAAGAAGGTCCACCGAAACTCAAAGATAAGTTTTACAGAGCGGTGGTTAGACCGGCTATGTTGTATGGGATTGAGTGTTGGCCAGTGAAGAATTCACATATCCAAAAGATGAAATTAGTCAAAATGAGGATGTTGAGATGGATGTGCGGGTATACTAAACTGGATAAGATAAGGAATGAAGATATTTGGAAGAGGGTGGGCGTTGCTCCCGTGAACGACAAGATGTGGGAAGCGAAACTTAGGTTGTTCGGGCACCTGCAGAGAACCATAGATGCTCCAGTAAGGAGTTGTGAGCGGTTGGTTTTGGCATGTACGAGAAGAGGTAGAAGGCAGCCTAAAAAGTATTGTGGCGAGGTGATCAGGTAGGACATGACACAGTTTCAAATTTCTGAGGACATGGCTCTTGATAGGAACGTGTGGAGGTCGAGTATTAGGGTTGTAGGCTAGGGTCTATGTTGTGTTCTCATTATTTTGTTATTTTTTATAGTGTTGTATTATTGCCCTTTCACTTATTTATTGTGTCTTACGATGCTGTTATTACTTTTATGGCTTCTTTCTGTTGTTACAAATATTTTCTTTTGTTTCTTTTATGATATTATCACTACTAGAAATCCCCTAAAAATCGATCAAAAAAACCGATCAAAGTTGGTCGGTTATGGCCAGTTAGCGACAAAAACGCGACCATTTATGTGTGGACGGTATTTTGACGGTCGGAAAGGAATACCGACCAAAGTTGGTCGGTCAATTAAATTCAAAAAAAAAATATTGCAAAAAAAAACCGACCAAAGTTGGTCGATTTTTTCCGACCAAAGTTGGTCGGTATTTTAATTGTGTAATAAAAGGATTCACCATCTGGGAATGAAATCGGGGTCTCTACCACTAGACCATTGGTGCATTTTGTTTTGAGATTGTCTTTTATATGATTCATACTCCTTAATTGTATTTTCGGACAAAAATAACCGACCAAAATTGGTCGGTTTTATTAAAAAATAAATTACCGACCAAAGTTGGTCGGTTTTTTAAATATTAATTTTTATTTATTTTAATTGAAAACCGACCAAAGTTGGTAAGTTTCTTGAAAAATAAATTTCGCGGGACTCAAAAATAGTTTCCTGCATTTTTGCGCCAAAAGAAACCGACCAAAGTTGGTCGGTTTCGTAAAAAAAAATTAAATTTTTTTTTTTGAAAAACCAACCAACTTTGGTCAATTTTTTGGCCGGTATTTTGACCGACCAAATGTCACGACCCGAATTCCCAACCTTAGGGATCGTGATGGTGCCTAACACCACACTTGCTAGGCAAGCCAACGTTAGAGTTCGATTAGCTATTTTCGTTTGATTATTCATTTAAACATAATAAAATAAATTTAAAGTAAACTTAATCTAATGGTTTCCAAAGAATAACTCCAAATATAAACTAATAAGCAAATAAATAGACCGAGCCACGAACTAATTATATAAATAACTCTAAGACTACTCAGGGTCTGGTGTCACAATTCACGAACTACTAAAGAATACTACAATCAATGGGCTGAAAGAAATAATATAACTATTTTAGGAAAATTATAAAATAATTTCTACGAACTAAGAGAAGACTCTCGGGATCTGCAAACGCCGACAGATATACCTCGTGTTTCCGGATAATGAATAACGTCTACTAAACATCTCCACTGCTTGCCGGTACCTAGATCTGCACAAAAGAGTGCAGAGTATATTATCAGTACAACCGACATCATGTACTGAGTAAGTGTCGAGCCTAACCCCGACGAAGTAGTGACGAGGCTAAGGCGGGGAAATTATAACTTAAGCTGCGACAATATATGTATATAATAAAGTAATAAAACAATTCTACGCAAACAAAAAAATATAACTGCAACAATAAATAAATAAAATAACTCAATCACCTATTCCAGGCCTCGGCTGTCACCAAAATTTCACACAACTTTCCAAGTTTCTTAAATTTACAATAACCAAATGTGCAAATGGGAAAACAGTAGAGTAAAATAGTAAAGTTTCCAAATCTTTGTAATTAAAATCAGTAAAACATAAATATCCTCCCTCATCACTATCTTGTTGCGGCGTGCAACCCGATCCCACCTGTCCACCCTTATCACTATCAATTGATTTATTTATCAAAAACTTTCACAATTCAGGCCAAGCCTTTCACAACACGTTTATCTCAACAATTGTAAACAAAACACAGTATAGCTCACAAGCTGTATCCAATATTATTTCATAATGAAACCAACCAGAATAAATGTAAATATCGTAACACTGTCATCCAGCTCAACCTTTACGTACCATAACAAAATCAAGGGAACAACCAACACTTTTAACATGCGTGCAACAATACTTGGCAATAATCGAATGAAAACAAATAGTCAAGTAGCATATGCGGAATAATTTAATTACGTACTTGAACATATTTCTAAAAGCCGCCTATAAATGAATATTTTCATCTATTCACTCATGACCTAAATTTAACGAGCTCCAAATAGTTTATCTTATCCTACCATTTTATAATTTTAAAGTTTGAGGTCCTACTCTACAATATTATCAATATTTTTTTTGTTTATTGGTCTAAGGTTTAAGACTTCACTAAATCTTCAAAAGAAAAACATAAAAATGATAATCCAAATGTGTTCTTGATCTATATAACATCAAGACAAAATTACATGTGACGCTTATTCAGGTCTTATATTTATTACAGCAAAGATCATCACTTGACCATATAAACCTCAACAATCATAAAACAGTCAAGCCGGGAAGCAAATAAATGAAAAACGAAAAATGGATCCTGGTAAACAACAATTTGGTAGTGCATAGGTACTCGTCACCTCACCTATACACTACACACAAGCAATTTCACATAACAATCAGGTTGGGGATTCCTATTCCCTCAAGTCAAGGTTAAACCAAGCACTTACCTCAACTTCGGAGGCCACTCACTGTTCAATTATAGATTTTCCTCTTGAATTCACCTCCAATACACTCGAATCTAACCATAATTAACTTAATATTATTAATTAATGCTAAAGGAACTAACTTTACTGAAAATTATAATTTTTCCTAAGTTTTCTCAAAAAAAGTTAAAACCCGACCCCGGGCCTGTCACGACCCGAAATTCCACCTTCAGGCCGTGATGGCGTCTAACGTTGAACCCGCTAGAAAAGCCAACGTTTTGGTTAAGTTTACCTATTTACAATTGAAATAACAATACTAACTAGAACAAGTGTGATTAAAGAATGCGGAAGACTACTAAATTCAAGAACTTTAACGATGAATCTCATAAAAACTTTCTCAATTACACCCCGGAAACCGGTATCACAATCTCACGAACAGTCTAAGATTTTTCTAAATACAATGGTCTGAAATAGGTGAATACAATTTTCTTGGAATTACAGGATAAGACAGAAAATGAGAAAAAGGATAAGAGGTACCAAGGCCTGCGGACGCCTACAGGACTACCTCAGTGTCGTCGTGGACTGAACGATACTCCTTCGATCACTGTCCACCGGGTGCGGTACCGTAATCTGCACAACATAAAGAAGTGCAGGTGTAGCATCAGTACAACCGACCCCATGTACTGAGTAAGTGCCGAGCCTAACCTCGGAGAACTAGTGACGAGGCTAGGATAGGACAAATAATAAACACTTGTGCAATTCAACAATATATAATAGAAATAACGGAAGGAAGTAAACAGTTAAGTACAAATATGGGGAGAACATGCTAGGGTACCAAAAGGGAGAACACTTATTGAGTAACAGAACATGACAATCGACTAGTATCAAAATAACAACAGGGAACAAACAAGTGCACGACATCACTCTTCGTGCTTTACTCTCGTTCTCACTAAAACAAGTGCACGGCATCACCCTTCGTGCTTTACTCTCATTCTCACCAAAACAAGTGCACGACATCACCCTTCGTGTTTTTACCTCACAATTTCATGGAACGACATTATCCTTCGTGCATTATCTCTCATATTATGGCACGACATCACCCTTCATGCTTTTAAAATCACAATATCGGCACGACATTAACCTTCGTGCTTTTAAATATAAATCATGGCACGGCATCACCCTTCGTGCTTTTAAAATCACAATATCGACACGACATTAACCTTCGTGCTTTTAAATATAAATCATGGAACGACATCATCCTTCGTGCTTTACACTTTTCCTCACCCAAAAAATAACCAGAACACAATTTGGCAAGGAAGAACCACAATACATACCATAATATTACAACATCCCGGCAAGGGAACAATAACAAAAATATCACTGTCCCGGCATGGGACACAACTATAACCAATCTCACTGAACGTACAACATAACCAAATAATACTCAACCGAAAAACTAATCAACATTGTTCACAACCAAGTATTTCCAACAATTGAATAATCTCCAAAATGAAATCTACTTCATAACACAGTGGCTATCGAAGAAAAACACATATACTATAAGTTATGACTCATGGACATGCTTGACAAAAAGGTATAGGTACTCATCACCTCACCAATACATTGAACATGATAATAACACGTAGCACATATGACTCAACACCTATTCCCCTCAAGCTAAAATTAGGCCAAACACTTACCTCGGCTCCAAGAATACAAATCAAGCCTCTAGCACCGCTTTTCCTTTTAATCCCGACTCCAAAACAATCGTATCTATAAATAATCGACTCAATAATATCAATAAATGCTAAACAATTCAATTCCAATGCTTAAATATAGATTTTCCAACATTCATCCAAAAATTCCAAAATTCGACCCCAGGCCCGCTTGGTCGAAACACGAGGTTCGGACCAAAACCCGATCACCCATTCCCCCACGAGCCCAAATATGTAATTTGTTTTGAAATCCGACCCCAAAACGAGGTCAAATTCCCAAATAATCAAAAAACTCTATCTCTACCCAAATCCCTAATTTTTCTACCCTAAATCCTATGTTTTAGGCCTAGAAATCTAATGGGTGTTGATAAATATTGAAGGAAATAGGTCTAGATTTACATACCTATGAAGTTGTGGTGAATTTTTCTTGCAAAAATTGCCCAAGATAAAGAGGAGAAGAAGAAATTATGAAATTAGGGTCTAATCCCATAATGGGTTCTGTTTTGGGTATATAAAAATGACTGGGTAAAATTACTCTCCGCGTTCAGGGGGCCCTAAGCCGCGTTCGCGAAGGGTTGGTTACACAGACCTGTGCGTTCGCGGTGGTGGGGCCGCATTCGCACATGGTATTTTACACCCAGCCCCAACTCTCCCCTTAAGGCAGTGCGGTCACGACCTAACCCATGCGATCACACAGCTGCTGTGAGCATGTAATTTTTCACCTACTAAATACTCCTACAAAATTAGATAAGTAAATTAATCTTATGGATTTTGTTAAATTTTTAGTGATTAATTGTGAATTGTTTTGCATTTGCATATTCATAATTTATCTTTTAAAATTATTTAAAATTACATAATTATGTGCACCATTATTATCAAGGAATTATAAACTCATTACTTGTGATTAATTGAATAAAAAACGAATAATGATTATTTGAGGTGATGTAGTTTTGATAACTAATGGCTAAAACTAATCATTTTTATGGATTTAATTAGGAATATTAAAATTAATTAATAAATGGACAAATTAAGTTAGAATTAATTACTACACTTTTCTATTAAGTGTTTGATTTAATAAAAAGTTAATTAATTAAATTAGTATNATCTATATCTACACTACTCACCTGCTCAGCCCAATAATCCCCTCACCCGGCCTGCCCCATACACCATCCCAAACGACCCCGTTTAGTTTAGTCAACCAAATCCCAGCCGTTGATCGAAATAGATCAGACGGCCAGGAACTCCCCCCCTTTAGTATATAACTATCCAAACCACCCCCTACCCTCATTCCATCAAAGCCTACCCCCCAAACCCTAGCTGCCTCCCCATCCCCTCCGTCTCTCTTTTCTGTCTAACGAAACCCTAGCCACCCTAGGATTCCGCCGCCCGAAAATCGCCTTTCGGCGGCGGACCACCTCCAAACCACCACAAACTTTCATCCTACAACCCTCTCCTCACCCTTAACCCCCTCCCACTATCAGTTTCCCAAAAAAACCAACCAAAATCTTCGAAATTTAGATCTAGAATCTGAAAAACCTAAAATGCTAAAAATACCGACTTCGAACGATTCAGCGGTTCGGACGTACATGAGTCAGTTGCTCTTGGTAAGAGCAATTGATTCATGTGGGTTTGACTCATTTTCAAACCCTCCGGAGTCCGGCCAAGGTCCGGCGATTCCATTTTTTCCGGCCAAAACCTTTAACGAGTATTCTTCTTCCTTCTTTACTATTTTACGTGTTACTAAAACCTAAAATTCTTGTTAATCATTGTTTTTAGATTATTTAGGTCTAGTTAGCTTTATTCTTGCTTGTTATTTGATTAGTAATTGTTCTCCTGTCTTTAATGGTTTGTGTGTACTTGATCGAGAAGACTAAGAAAACCAAAAAAATGACAAGCTGTTCTATTCTCTTTACAGTTTCTATATGCTATTAAGACATGAAACCATGTATTGTAATTCTGTTTTTAGCTCTTTTATTAAAAAATCTGCCTCTAATTTTTTATTATCATTAGGGTTAGATTCTGCTTCATTACTTCATGATCATTTGCTATTTAAATTCTGTGACAAAACCTGTTTTGATTGATTAGCAATTTGGGCTCGTTGGATATAATCTAGGGTTGTCATTTAGAAGACTGTTTTCTTTGATTCACGTTTGATTGATTCAGTCTGTCAACATGTCCTGCATATCCTTGCTTACTTTGGCAGCTTTGTTTAGTCATTCTAGGATTCTCTGTTATCTGTCGACTTTCTGTTAAAATTCAATCATGAATGTTTAATTATATTTGCCAATCCTGTTTTGTTGGTAATTGTTAGTTCATTGATTGTGCATCATGGTTTATAATTAGTCAGTGAATTAATTAAGATGTTAAGACTTCGCTTGGGTTATCGCTTAACTGATTTTGGTTTGTGATTCAGGCCTGAGTTATTAACCTGAGCCTGATGGGAGTTATTTAGGGGGATGATTTGGTTAAGTTAATTAGTCACATTTAGATTGAATTAAACCTAAAATCAACTAACCTAAGTACTGAAGTGATTGACTTAAACCAGAGTTGATACCTAGTTAACTAAAGAACATAACTAGGGTTAGGCAATTAGAGTTAAATAATAACCCAAGTTAGTACCCCTGATTACCCAATGGTAAATTCAGGGCCTCCAAGGGGTACATTAGGTAACTCATTTTAGGAGATCAGATTTTAAAGGGTAAAATGGTCTTTTAATAGGTAAAAGTTTTCTAGAACAGGGGCAGTTGTCCCAAAGATAAGGTTGACAACTTCCCTATGTACTATTTCAGCCTTTTGGATGAAGAATATCCCATCCTTAAGCCTCCTATAAATAGACCCTCTTGGTAAAGATTCAAGACCTGACTTTTTACTCTCTCTGAGCTGCTGAAAGCATTTTAAAAGCACAGAAAAATCAGAGTATTGTCCATTCATAAACGAAAATTTCAAAAAAAAAAAAGTATTAGTAGGGAACCAAAAACAAATTTGATTTCTTTTGGAATCAAGTTCATAAGAATAGGGCCTAGCTTTCAACTTCTGTTCTTTCCTTTGGATTCTGATTTTGGGAACCTTAAACACTCATATCCAAGAATTCTAGGTTAATTCCTGCTGGGCTACTTGGTTTTCTTTGGGTTGTTGTTTGCTGCTGCTGAATCTTCTTTCTTTTGTTGATTATTGTCCATACTTGACCTTTATTTGGTCAAGTCCCTTTTGCTGTTTTACTCTTAAAAAGGTATGTATTAACTCATCTGTTCTCAATAAAATGTTGGACTGGAATCTTCTTCTTCTACTCACTGCTTAAACTAGCTATTCTTAATAACGAGGTTGTTTCTTCTGCTTTGTGTAAATGTGACTGTATAGATGCTTATTGGCATGATAATGATTCTATGAGTGTGATAGGTACTATTTTTGCTGTTGGTATTTATTTGCTGGAATATTCTCTTTATTTCAGGCTAAAGGTATATAAATGTAGTTGATAATCGTGGTTCTACTTTCCAAAAAAGGCTGCACTATGGTGTAGAACCTGACCTTCTCTATGGTTAGGTTCTATCTATAAGTATGCAGAAAATATACTTTCAATTGAGCCTCTTTGGTTAATAAAGAGATTCAACAAGCAAGTCTTTAGATAGGTTAGCATTAGCGCTAGGGTGGATGAATTTGACCCATCAATGGTCAAATTCACCCCATAATAGTGCACAAAACAGTAGTGTAGATGGCTGAAATTCACCCTTTAAAGGGTATACAACATGTAGTCAAGAAGGAATGTAGAGTAAAGAATTTGAACCCTTGTATGGTCTGATTCATTCTCTAAAAAGCCAAGAATAGTCAAAGTGTTCATATGAATACTGGTTGAAGTATTGGTATGGTTGTTAGAAATGTCAAGCAAGTTTGGCTCTCTGGGTTTGAATCAGACTCTCCCTTATAGTCAGATTCAATCTAAGAAAAAATACATAAAACATGTTGCCTTTCTTCCTGCTGAATCTGCAATTGCATATTAAAATCTGGTTGTTCATCTATGTGTGATTATAACAGTAGAATTATCTCTTAGAGGCTTCTATGATTAATTTTATATCCTTGGGGTCTTAATAGAGTCATTAGCTAGCATTAAAGGGTATGGTCCAGTTGGGACTAAAAGCTGAGGAATACAGATCCTAAAAGCATGAAAGTTGCTGGCTTTCACAGATGCAACAACTAATCTTGTTCTTTTTATTTTCTTCTTATTATTAAAATTTGTATATTTAATTAAGAACAATGTAATAGCGTAATTACAACTTTTTTTTGTATATACTTTTAGTTGTAATAAGGACTGGACTGTCACTTAATTTCAGTTTTATTCATGTTTTCCTAAAATTCTAATTTACATTCTACCTACTCTGAAAACGACATTAGGCAAAGAACGCATGCGAAATATGTAAAACACTTCGGTGGATCTCGAAAAATGGTTGTCTCAAAATTCAGTTAGTTTCGACATAAAGTCAGTAGATTATCTTCAGTCTATTTTGTGTCTTATAAATCTGCGAAAAATCAATGTATACGTGTGTGAATTTTAAGCCTTCAGAAACATGAGATCAGTTTGTTTTAAATTGATAAGAATCACTGTCTCAAAATTAATAAGATTGCATGTGGTTCAATCTTTTGCTAGAAATTATAAAAGTTCTGAAAGTAGCATGATTTTGCCTTGCCAATTCATTTAAGAATTAATGAGTATTTTTAGATTTATGTTTAGGCTGCCTAAAAATGGAAAACCAGAAAATCTGTTGTGTTATGCTCATAAGTGTATGTATAAATGAACGTGTATTTTTTATTACCATATTTCCTATTTATTCATCAAATTGGAAAGTAAAGATTATTAAGACTTAGTTGGATTTCCTGAACTAGTGACCTCCCTATAAATTAGCCACAATTAGGATTGGCCAAAAGAGTTAAATGATAACTTGGGCTAAATATGGCCATAGCCCAAGATTTGTGTCCTTTGGAATTTAAGCTTAAATAATCTTCCGCATATCCTTTAGGTTGACAAATACATCTTTAGGTTGAAATTTGGAAAAGAATCAACTATTATCTCAAATTACTATAAACTATACTCGGGAGTGGCAAATCATGCCCCCGACCCGCACTCCAAACAACTAATAAAACGCATATAGCAACCACGGGTGCATTTCATATGACGTGATTGCCATTTATTCAAAAACAACAAGTGTACGCCATCGTAACTTGTCCAAGATAAATCCATAAACGTCCTAATTGATATTAAAACCAAAATGCTCCTGCAAATAGAAAACATAAAGAATAATCAAACATCGCCTCAAATAGGCACTATAAAACCGTCATGACCATAGTCTTGACTGCGTAATCTACACTCGGGTGCGGCAACTCATGTCCCCGTCTTCAACTTCAAATTATAATAAAAATTACATATTGTAATTGCGGGTGCATTTCATGTGGCGCAGTTATAATATGTCAAAAAACAAACAAGTGCACGCCATTGTGACTTGTTTCAAGATAAATCCATACATATTAAAAAGCGGCTAAAAAGTTAAAAAGGATATATGCACGATAGGCTAAAATACGTGAATAATTAGATAATTAGGCCAAATATTAATAGTTAAACGACCGTGCTAGAACCACGGAACTCGGGAATGCCTAACACCTTTTCTCGGGTTAACATAATTTCTTACTTGATTTCTGGCCGCAGACAAATTAAAACAGAGTCAGATTTCCTCGTTTGTGATTTTAAAAGAAAACGGTGTCCTGGAGCATCGTCAAAAATTCGGGTGGCGACTCTGAAAACTAAAATAAATCCCAAAATCCGAATAATGTCACTTTAATTGGAAAAACTCCCTTATTACCCTTCATTAATCCGTAGGGGCGGAAAAAGGAGGTGTGACAGCTCTGGCGACTCTGCTGGGCATCGAACCAAGAATCTCTGGTTCAGGGTTCAAGAATTCGAGCTTATATAACTGTTATGTTTTGGCTTTCCTTATCTGATTTTACGTGTTTAAACCTGATGTGCTAATTGTCGTATTTACCGCTTTCAGATATAATTGCATAAAAAATGTGCCGAAACCCTTCTTCTATCTGAGTCTTCTAAATTATATGGGAAGTGTTCATTTCGTGTGACTTCTTTTCTGTTAGAGTCATCCAAATTTTAGAACGAGGAACGGACAAGTTGCAAAGCCGGTGAAGCTTCTGTATTCCCGGTACGCTGCCCCAACCTCGGCTCGAGCTGTCCGCTCGGGTAAGCCTGGTCTAGAACAAAATCCCAGGATTCAAACTTAGTATAACATAGCCTCATGCCGGATCCCTAGTAGGAACGCTTATTTTCATCACGTGCATTTGACTTAGGGGACTCAACACAGGGATTGGTTCCGTCCAGATGTACCCAAAATTAAAGACTATCCTGATGCATCTTACCTGCTGCGTATGCATTTATTTGTTTCGGCTTGTGTATTGACCAGGTAAAAATAAAAACAAACAGAAGAACCAAGAGTGAGGTAGAATAGAAAATTCACCTTATTTTAAAAATCCCTGTATTTGAAATATCCCGAAACGCTGCCAAAATTTCTGAAAATGAAGAAGGAAAATAATATTCCAAAACAAAGTGAGTAGGTGTATATCTTTAATCAGTTAAGATTTTCCAGAACTACGCATTGTTTGATTCTCACCGGTGTGGGATATGTAGGTAACCCTTATCGGGTCCAACTTTATTTTTCAAAATCAAAAGATATAGTCCTAAATAAAATTGGGTGATGCCATTCTTGCATAAATAGCCAGATTTCCCAAGTGAGGCACCGGAAGGCTATTTTTGCAAAATTAGCCGGATGTGGTTTGTTTTTAAGTTTTGACCCACTTCGCAAACACAACCTTAAAAACATCCTACTCGAAGTATTGAAGGGCCGCATTCGCAAAAAAAAAAAAAAGAGAATGGTCCATTTTCTTTATTACAAAACCCTTTGCAAAAATAACACTTTTTCATTTGGTCAAAATTTTTGTGGTTTTAATCAAGAAGAATGTGCAGGATGAATACAGTTGAAAATATTCCCTTCAGGGCCGTCGAGGAAATCCCTTTAGGACTCCATATGTGGTGGAGCGACTTGGGGGAGACTAGTAGAAAGTCAGCTATGAAAGTTTTAGGCGGACTTACTGGTCTTCTAAAAATCAAGCCAAGGCTGGATATCGTTGAGGCTCTAGTATCATTTTGGGATCCTGCGGGGTATGCTGGTCTCAATGACAATCTTAGAAGTCGGTACCCGGTGCCACCCATGGTGGTAACTCCACATAAGTTCTTGGATCTTTTGAACATTAGTCAGGACGTCCAAGGCCCACACCTGTCCGAAGGATTCTGCACTTTCTATTTTCTTTACAAACGATATGGATATCCCCGGGGTTATGAGGATGACAACACTGGTCTAACTCACAAAGATCAGGCTAAATGGGAAGCCCGCCGGGGGCTAGCTTTCGTGGTAGCATTCCTGGGCACCTTGATTTGCCCAAGAAGTGACAGACTCATAGATATCGGACTGGTAGGGATGGCGGATTTCATGATAAAAAAGTCCAATGGCACCTTTATACCATTGGTTTTAGCTGAGATTTACCGCGCCTTGACGATTTGCCAGTCTGGTGGAAATTCTTTGAAGGGTGCAATCTACTCCTGCAAATTTGGTTGATCGAGCACCTCTGTCACCACCCAAGCTACATGAACTACGACTTAACTGGTTTGAATTGCATCAAAGAACATGGTACTCGGGTAGAGGGCCACAAATTTCCTGAGGGCACAGAGTCCTGGCACTCATACTTGAGTTCATTGACTGCCGACCGAATCGAGTGGACGTTCGGGTGGCTCTCTGTTGGCGAGGTTATCAATATGTCTGCTGAGGTTTGCTATCTTTTGTTAATGGGTCTGCGAAGCATTCAGACATATGCCCCGCACCAGGTCTTACGCCAGTTGGGAAGACAACAGGGTGTTCCACATGGCGAGGACTTAAGCCAACAAGCCATTGAGTTATGCCCGAGAGCTGCATTTCCTGAAAGTAGGGTCCGTCAAATCTGGAACGAGTGCAGATTTTTAGAACCTCAGACTCGGGTGAGAAATTTGTCCAAGGGGAAGTGGAGCCCGCCTACACTTCTTGGTATGGCATAAGAGGTTGAGAGCACCAAGAACCAGAGCGACCTGCGAAAAGACCTCACGTACAACATTTTACTGAGCAGGCGCAAGAACACTGGGTTTTGTTAGAGAAAGAAAACAACTATTGGGCTACCATAAGTAATCTGGAGGCCCAGATAAGGGAGCTCAAATTCGAAAAAACTTTACAAAATGCTGTAGCCGAAGAGGAAAGAAACCGGTTGAACGAAGAAAATGAGGCTCTCCGGGCTCAGATCCAGGAAATGAGGATAGCCATTGAAAACCCTGAGAGAAGCAGAGCCGACGAAAGACTCATTACCAGCCTCAGGCAAAAGTTGTGTAGCTATGGTGATGACCTGGACAGAGCCGAAGAGGATTTGACCCAAGTGCGAGCAAAATTGGCAGAGAGTGTAGAAGAAAGAGCATAATTCGTGCAAAAAATGAGAAGAAAGCATGACCAAGAAGTTGTGGGTTTAAAAGAAAGGATGGCCACCTTTGAAAATGAAACGGCCAAGCAAGTCAAAAGATTTAAATCAGAAAGGGAACAGTGTTACGCCATGATAGCTCAACTGGAAGATGAATTGCAATAATGGCAAGAGCAGAGTCACAAAGACGCCCAGGTTTTAGAGGCAAGATCCCAGCAGATCGAGCGTCTACTTCAGGAAAAAGGTGTCATCAGGCAAAAGGTCCGAGATATAGCCGATTACATTGTCACCAAATGTCAGGAATGTGAAGATATGACTCGGACCACCTTCTTCTCGGCAGTAATGATCTTCGTCCACAAGATAATGGATGACCTATGCCGCCTCCAGCAAGATTTGGTACGCATGCCCGTGGCGAGATCGAATGATGTCCCGCGGGCCCCTGGAGCAGTAGAAGCCCTTATGTATTCTTGATGTCCTTTTCGAGTATTTCATTTTCCCGTTGCAGTCTTGTTTGAGTCTACTTTAAGTCTTTCGTAGTTTTTAAATTTCCCAGAAAGTATGTCGGAGTCTTTTGTAGTTTTAAATTTCCAAAAAAACGTTTGCAATGAATGAAAACTGGAAGTTTTATCTAATGAATGAAAATTTGAAAATCTTTATTTCCTTTTGTATTTATTCCATGAACTACGTGATGATCTGATTCACGCAGCACCGTGATACGTAGGCAATCCACATAGGATTCGATCATAACCTTGAAAGGAAACCAAGCGAAGAATAAAAGAGCAGAAACAATAACAAAGGAAGGACAAGAACGATAAAAGGGAAAAACCGAGAAATAGAGTCGGGATGAAATACACAACTGTTGCAAAACATATAGAAAGCGTTTAATTGCCTAGGTGCATTGCAACCCAAACGTGCGATTCCTTATGAGATAAATGCTCCAACCTAATGTTTTGCTGTTAAATCTCTAAAGGTATTTTTAGGTGGTTGGTTTTGCGGTAAGCTGGCTTCCCATCCTTACTTCACTAGATCAAAAGGGAGCATAGAAATGACATCTGAAAGTCACTTATCAACCGTCAAATCTTCCGTGAAAGACCTGAATCCAGCCATCCCAACATCAGAGTCAGCAACAGCTGAAGAGAACAAGACTCTGCGTTGCCGCATGCTGGAAATGTGGGACGCATGGTCCAATGGTAGGGAACCACCCAGTACCATCCCGGGTTTCCCAGAGATAATTCCCAGGGCAGGCGGGACATCCAACATCCCCATAAGCTACCCAGCCACGCCGTTTGGATATCCAACTATGTCGGCTCACTTTGCCGGAAGACCTTCTGAGGTTCGCCCCCAGGCCCTGTTTTCTGGTGTGTCTTCCAACATCTTCACCGCACCACCAATCTCTACCACAGCTCCACCGACTATCTCTGGGCCAAGTTTCGAGCCGCCAGCATTCACATTCCAAACACCGTCCGTCCATCTGGATACCTCTCATATTACTCCCAATGCATACCCCCAACAACCTCACTCTGTGGTCACTTTGGGACAAGATAAGAAAAGCCCCGAGCACGAAGAAATGGCCCGAAAAATGAAGAGTATCGAGCAGAGCCTCAAGAATATACAGGGACTGAGCGGGCAGAAAAGCGTCTCCTATGCAGATTTGTGCATGTTCTCGCACGTCCACTTGCCTCTTGGGTTTAAAACCCCCAAGTTCAAAAAATATGACGGACATGGGGACCCCGTAGCTCATCTGAAAAGGTACTGCAACCAGCTCCGGGGAGCAGGTGGGAAAAAGGAACTTCTCATGGCATATTTTGGAGAAAGCTTGACAGGGATTGCATCAGAATGGTACATGGACCAAGATATATCCCGCTGGCACATATGGGATGACCTGGCACGGGACTTTGTTCGGAAATTCCAACACAATGTGGACATCGCTCACGATAGGAACTCTCTATCCAATCTCAAAAATAAATCCTCAGAAAGTTTCAGAGAGTACGCCATTAAATGGCGCGAGCAGACCTCCAGGGTCAAACCTCCGATGGATGAGGTTGAAATGGTCAGTGTCTTTCTACAAGCACAGGAAGCTGATTACTTCCAAAATATGATGTCCGCCATGGGCAAACCATTTGCAGAAGCAATCAAAATTGGAGAAATGGTGGAGAATGGTCTAAAAACCGGTCGTATCCTGAGCCAATCTTCCATAAGAGCAACCTCTCAGGCCATTCAAAGCGGATACGGGAGTGTAGCCAACAGAAAGAAGAAAGAAGAAGGGGTCATGATGGTTTTCGATGTCAGGATGTCTCGAAAATACCCACGTCCATTTCCCAAAGCTTCCCAACATTACTATCCTCACCAAGACGCCACTTATGTTACGCCCCCTTTTCCCTATGTGGTAATGAACGCTCAGCCGCATCCCAGGCCGCAACGACAATACAATCAGAATAGAGCTCCACCCCCGAGAAACAACCATCTCCCCCAGCTCCATATAATCCACGCCCTCCCCAAAACAACTATCCATACAACACTTACCCCCGTGAACCACAGAGGAGACTCAACTTCACTCCTATCGGTGAGTCGTATTCAAGCCTCTTCCCAAAATTAATCCAGACGGGGCTTCTACAGCCCGTACCTCCGACCAGGCAAAACCCATCATCATCATAAGCATCATACAAGTCGGGAACCAATTGTGCCTACCATTCCGGAGCAGAAGGGCATGACACGGAGGAGTGTTGGACCCTCAGAAGAGCCGTGGAAAACCTTATAAAATAAAAGAAAGTGGTGTTAAGAGACGAAGAAGCTCCCAATGTGACGAACAATCCATTGCCCACTCACAATAATGGGCCCGTCATCGGCATGATTTGCGACGACCAGGATTTTGATCCATCTCTAAAGGCCATCATCGCCATCGCAGATGTGGAAAGAAATCCCAAGGAGGCACCCAAACCAGTCAAAGAAATGAAGAAGAGTAACCCCATCCCCCAGGTCACGGGGAAGGCTGAAGCCAAGACAAATATGGGACCCTCTAAAGACGTTGTTCTTTATGTCCCTAAGGCACCCAGGAGGGAACAAAATATGTTGAGTCCTCTCAGAAGGTTACAATTCAACAAAGCAATGATGAATGGCCCAAAAATGTACGTGTCGAAAGGGACGTATGTGGCGCGGGGGAAAATAATTTCACCAAGGCTGAATGAGCCCGTGATTATTAGCCGCGCGTCGCAGACTCCCATGAAGAATACTACTGCCGTCCCCTGGAATTACAACAAGACGTTGGTGACGTACAAAGGAAAAGATTAGCTGCCGTCCCCTGGAATTACAACAAGAGTTGATACCTAGTTAACTAAAGAACATAACTAAGGTTAGGCAATTAGAGTTAAATAATAACCCAAGTGAGTACCCCTGATTACCCAATGGTAAATTCAGGGCCTCCAAGGGGTACATTAGGTAACTCAGTTTAGGAGATCAAATTTTAAAGGGTAAAAGGGTCTTTTAATAGGTAAGAATGTTCTAGACCAGGGGCAAATGTCCCAAAGATAAGGTTGACAGTTGCCCTATGTACTATTCAGCCTTTTGGATGAGGAATATCCCATCCTTAAGCCTCCTATAAATAGACCCTCTTGGTACAGATTTAGGACCTGACTTTTTACTCTCTCTAAGCTACTGAAAGCATTTTAAAAGCACAGAAAAATCAGAGTATTGTCCATTCATAAACGAAAACTTCAAAAAAAAAAGTATTAGTAGAGAAGCAAAAAGAAAACTGATTTCTTTTGGAATCAAGTTCATAAGAATAGGGCTTAGCTTTCAGCTTCTGTTCTTTCCTTTGGATTCTGATTTTGGGAACCTTAAACACTCATATCCCAGAATTCTAGGTTAATTCCTGCTGGGCTACTGGGTTTTCTTTGGGTTGATGTTTGTTGCTGCTGAATCTTCTTTCTTTTGTTGATTATTGTCCATACTTGACCTTTATTTGGTCAAGTCCCTTTTGCTGTTTTACTCTTAAAAAGGTATGTATTAACTCATCTGTTCTCAATAAAATGCTGGACTGGAATCTTCTTCTTCTACTCACTGCTTAAACTAGTTATTCTTAATAAACGAGGTTGTTTCTTCTGCTTTGTGTAAATGTGACTGTATATGTGCTTATTGGCATGATAATGATTTTGTGAGTGTGATAGGTACTGTTTTTGCTGTTGGTATTTCTTTGCTGGAATATTCTATTTATTTCAGGCTAAAAGTATATAAATGTAGTTGATAATCGTGGTTCTACTTTCCAAAAAAGGCTGCACTATGGTGTAGAACCTGACCTTCTCTATGGTTAGGTTCTCTCTATAAGTATGCAGAAAATATGCTTTCAATTAAGTCTCTTTGGTTAATAAAGAGATTCAACAAGCAAGTCTCTAGATAGGTTAGCATTAGCACTAGGGTGGATGAATTTGACCCATCAATGGTCAAATTCACCCCATAATAGTGCACAAAACAGTAGTGTAGATGGCTGAAATTCACCCTTTAAAGGGTATACAACATGTAGTCAAGAAGGGCTGTAGAGTAAAGAATTTGAACCCTTGTATGGTCTGATTCATTCTCTAAAAAGCCAAGAATAGTCAAAGTGTTCAAATGAATACTGGTTGAAGTATTGGTATGGTTGTTAGAAATGTCAAGCAAGTTTGTATCTCTGGGTTTGAATCAGACTCTCCCTTATAGTCAGATTCAATCTAAGAAAAAATACATAAAACATGTTGCCTTTCTTCCTGCTGAATCTACAATTGCATGTTAAAATCTGGTTGTTCATCTATGTGTGATTATAACAGTAGAATTATCTCTTAGAGGCTTCTGTGATTAATTCTATATCCCTGAGGTCATAATAGAGTCATTAGCTAGCATTAAAGGGTAGTGAATCTGACCCTTTAAATGGTCAAACTCACCCCATAAGATGCTTATATATGTTGGCTTGGTTTGGACGACTTAGATCTTATGTCACTATGGGAGCAGCATGTAAAGAGTCGAATATGATCTCTGTAATGATTAGATTCATTCTTTTACAGTGCATATGAGTTCTGTATGGTCCAGTTGGGACTAAAAGCTGAGGAATACAGATCCTAAAAGCATGAAAGTTGTTGCCTTTCATAGAAGCAGCAGCTAATCTTGTTCTTTTTATTTTCTTCTTATTATTAGAATTTGTATATTTAATTAAGAACAATGTAATAACGTAATTACAACTTTTTTTGTATATACTTTTAGTTGTAATAAGGACTGGACTGTACACTTAATTTCAGTTTTATTCATGTTTTCCTAAAATTCGAATTTAAATTCTATCTACTCTGAAAACGACATTAGGCAAAGAACGCATGCGAAATCTATAAAAATACTTCGCTGGATCTCGAAAAATGGTTGTCTCAAAATTCAGTTAGTTTCGACATAAAGTCAGTAGATTATCTTCAGTCTATTTTGTGTCTTATAAATCTGCGAAAAATCAATGTATACGTGTGTGAATTTTAAGCCTTTAGAAACATGAGATCAGTTTGTTTTAAATTGATAAGAATCACTGTCTCAAAATTAATAAGACTGCATGTGGTTCAATCTTTTGCTAGAAATCATAAAAGTTCTGAAAGTAGCATGATTTTGCCTTGCCAATCCATTTCAGAATTAATGAGTATTTTAAGATTTATGTTTAGGCTACCTAAAAATGGAAAACCAGAAAATCCGTTGTGTTATGCTCATAAGTGTATGTATGAATGAACGTGTATTTTTTATTACCATATATCCTATTTATTCATCAAACTGGAAAGTAAAGATTATTAAGACTTAGTTGGATTTCCTGAACTAGTGACCTCCCTATAAATTAGCCACAATTAGGATTGGCGAAAAAGAGTTAAATGATAAGTTGGGCTAAATATGGTCATAGCCCAAGATTTGTGTCCTTTAGAATTTAAGCTTAAACAATCTTCCGCATATCCTTTAGGTTGACAAATACATCTTTAGGTTGAAATTTGGAAAAGAATCAACTATTATCTCAAATTACCATAAACTACACTCGGGAGTGGCAACTCATGCGCCCGATCCTCACTCCAAACAACTAATAAAATGCATATAGCAACCACGGGTGCATTTCATGTGACGTGATTGCCATGTGTTCAAAAACAACAAGTGTACGTCATCGTAACTTGTCCAAGATAAATCCATAAACGTCCTAATTGATCTTAAAACCAAAATACTCCTTCAAATAGAAAACATAAAGAATAATCAAACACCGCCTCAAATAGGCACTATAAAACCGTCATGACCATAGTCTTGACTACGTAATCTACACTCGGGTGCGGAAACTCATGTCCCCGTCTTCAACTTCAATTATAATAAAAATTACATATTGTAATTGCGGGTGCATTTCATTGGCGTAGTTATAATATGTCCAAAAACAAACAAGTGCACACCATCGTGACTTGTTTCAAGATAAATCCATAAATATTAAAAAGCGGCCAAAAAGTTAAAAAGTCTATAAGCACGATAGGCTAAAATACGTGAATAATTAGATAATTAGGCCAAATACTAATAGATAAGCGACCGTGCTAGAACCACGAAACTCGGGAATTCCTAACACCTTCTCCCGGGTTAACAGAATTCCTTACTCGGATTTCTAGTCGCAGACAAATTAAAACAGAGTCAAAATTTCCTCGGTTTGGGATTTTAAAATAAAACGGTGTCCCGGAGCATCGTCAAAAATCTGAATGGCGACTCTGAAAACTAAAATAAATCCCAAAATCCGAATAATGTCACTTTAATTGGAAAAACTCCCTTATTACCCTTCATTAATCCGGGGGGGGGGGTAGNCCCTTATGTGCGTTCGCATAGAGTAATTTCCACCCAGACCTCTATAACCCTGTGCGTTCGCACTCCCTTGAGTGCGTTCGTATAGGGTAAAATACCTCGACACCAGAAAAAGGCATTAAACACCAGATTTTTCTATGTTTTTGCACTCCGACACCTACCCGAAACTCACCCGAGCCCTCGGAGTTCAAAACCAAATACACACATAACCTCATAAACATCCTACGTACTTATTCAAGTAATTAAACTACCCAAATAACATCATAAAAATCGAATTAAACCTCACAACCAATAGAAATTCTCAAAAACTTCATAAACTTCAAATTTTTCCATTTATGATCCGAAACACATCAAACCAAGTTCGTTTCTTACCAAATTTCACATATAACACATAATAATCATATTGAACCTGTTCCGGGCTCCGGAACCATAATA
Organism: Nicotiana knightiana; assembly: GCA_005239525.1. NCBI lineage: Eukaryota > Viridiplantae > Streptophyta > Magnoliopsida > Solanales > Solanaceae > Nicotiana > Nicotiana knightiana. The sequence goes on from ML425171.1 coordinate 50,452, forward strand.
CGTGCCCGATAACACAGGTTTCACATCAAATTTCATTTTCAAAGGCCTTTATATTTTTCAGAAAATAATTTTTTTTAAAATTCATTTCTCGGACTTGGGACCTTGGAATTCGATTCCGGGCATACGCCCAAGTCCCATATTTTCCTACGGACCCTTCGGGACCGTCAAATCATGGGTCCGGGTCCGTTTACAAAAAATGTTGACTAAAGTCAATTTTATTCCAATTTCAACACAAAAATATCATTTTTATCAATTTTTCACATAACAACTTCCCGGCTACATGCCCGGGATGTGCACGCAAATCGAGGTGAGATATAAGGAGGCTTTCATGGCCTTGGAACATAGATTTAGCGAAATTACACGGGATGACCTTTTGGGTCATCACAGGGCCCGCTTGGTCCAAACTCGGGGTTCGAACCAAATTACGTTTACCCATTCACCCATGAGCCCGAATGTACAATTAGTTTCAAAATCTGACCTCAATTCGAGGTAAAGATTCGATTTTTACAAAATTCCCTAATTCCACCCAAACCCTCAATTTTTACCATGAAAATCTTGATTTTTGATTTAAAAGTGATGAAAAACAATGGGTAATTGAAATATAACAAAAAAAAATGAGTAGAGAACACTTACCCCAATCCCTATAGTGAAAATCGCCCAAATCTGAGCTCCCCAACTCAAAATATGACCGAATGAACAAACCCTAGTTTTATATATTTTTTGCCAACAATTCTTCCTCGTTTCTCGTACCAAACGATCCTGAAACTCGATTTTTATGTCTCTAATGGATTCCTTGTGAAATTCTAGTCAAGTTAGGCTTTTGAATCACTCAATTTGACTTTATAATAAAGGAGATATGTAGGTTTTAATATTCGTAAATAGTGCAGATTTTAAATACGCTGTCAGTGGCAATTTCATAATTAATCTGAAAAATCTGGCAACCTAATTTTTAGTAAAACGACCATAAAATCCTCATACGATGTCCAAATTCGATGATTCTTTTTGCTACAGGTCTGTAAGTATGATACGGATCTAATACTTCATTTAAAACAGAAATCGGAGCTCATTTGTTCAATATGATATCATTCATGCTTGAAGAAACGACGTCAAAGCATAACAAACAACGAGCACAACACAACCCAAACCTATTCGAAACTCACCCGAGCCCTCGGGGCTCTAAACCAAACGTGCACGCAAGTCTAAAAATATCATACGGACTTGCTCGTGCGATCAAATCATGAAAATAACATGTAAAACTATTAATTAAACCTCAAAACTCATCATTTTTTCTCAAGAACACTTCAATTTCATTATTTCTCAATCGGACGTCTGAATCACGTCAAATAAACTCCGATTCTCACCAAACTTCACAGTTAGTATTCAAATACTATAAAAAATCTGTATCGGGCTTCAAAACTAAAATACGGGCCCGATACCAATGGTTTCAAACATTAATTCTTTTCTTTATTTCATTAATAATTCAACAAAATAATTTCTTTCAAAAATTGATTTCTAAGGCTTGGGACCTCGGAATTGATTTCCGGACATACGCCCACGTCCCATATTTTACTGCGGACCTCTCGGGATCGTCAGAATACAGATCCGGATCCGTTTACTAAAACTGTTGATTCAAGTCAACTAAAACCAAATTTTAATTCTAAAAATTATTATTTCTTATATTTTCACATAAAAGCTTCCCCATTTCACGCCCGAACTACGCACACAAATCGAGGTAATTAAAATTGGTCTTTTTATGGCTAATAAGCCTAAAACGGAGTCTTAATTCATAAAATGACCTCTTGGGTCATCACAATCTCCACCTCTAAAACAAATGTTCGTCCTCGAACGGACATAGAAAATTACCTGCATTGGCAAAAAATGTGGATATCTACTCTACATGTCCGACTCGGACTCCCAAGTCGCTGCCTCAATGGGCTGAACTTTCCATTACACTCGGATTGAAGGAAAACTCTTAGACCTCAACTAACGAACCTACCGTTCTAGAACGGCTACCAGATCCTCCTCATAAGTCAAGTCTTTGTCGAACTGGACAGAGCTAAAATCTAACACGTGGACGGGTCACCATGATATTTCCGGAGCATAGACAAGTGGAATACCGGATGAACTGAGGATAACCCTAGAGGCAACGCAAGTCTATAAGCTACCTCCCCCACTCTATCAAGAATCTCAAATGGCCCGATATACCTAGGGCTCAACTTACCCTTATTTCCAAACCTCATAACAGCCTTCATGGGCGACACGCGAAGCAATACCCTCTCTCCAACCATGAATGCCACATCACGAACCTTACGATCGGCATAACTCTTTTTCCTAGACTGAGCTCTACTTCTGTCTCTTCCCCTAATCGTAGTTGTCATTGGGTCTTCATCTCTTGTCCGGTTGTAGACGCTTTGCGCGTTGTCGAGATTTGTGAGAGGACGAGAATAGACAAGTTCAATCATCAATGGTAGAATAAATTCGCACGATAGAGTAGAATAGAAGTGAAATTGTTCCTAACTTCATAGCCTCTGAGAGATAAGTACAGACGTCTCCGTACCGATTCTTCAGACTCTACCAAGTTTGTTCGTGAATTGTGAGACCTAAGAAACCTAGTGCTCTGACACCAACTTGTCACGACCCAAATTCCCAACCTTAGGGATCGTGATGGCGCCTAACACCACACTTGCTAGGCAAGCCAATGTTAGAGTTCGATTAGTTATTTTCCTTTGATTATCCAAAAACATAATAAAATAAGTAAACTTAATCTAATGGTTTCCAAAGAATAACTTCAAATATAAAATAATAAGCAAATAAATAGACCGAGCCACGAACTAATTATATAAATAACTCTAAGACTACCCCAGGGTCTGGTGTCACAATTCACGAACTACTAAAGAATACTACAATCAATGGGCTGAAAGAAATAATATAATTGTTTTAGGAAAATTATAAAACAGTCTCTGCGAACTAAGAGAAGACTCCCGGGATCTGCGAACACCGGCAGATATACCTCGTGTCTCTGGATAATGAATAGCGGCTACTAAAAATCTCTACTGCTGGTCGATACTTGGATCTGCACAAAAGAGTGCAGAGTGTAGTATCAGTACAACCGACCACATGCACTGAGTAAGTGTCGAGCCTAACCCCGACGAAGTAGTGACGAGGCTAATGCGGGGCAATTATAACATAACCTGCGACAATATATATATATAATAAAGTAATAAAATAATTCTACGCAAACAAGAAAATATAACTGCAACAATAAACAAATAAAATAACTCAATCGCCTATTTCAGGCCTCGGCTGTCACCAAAATTTCACACAACTTTTCAAGTTTCCAAACTTAAATTTACAATAGTAAAACAGTAAAGTTTCCAAATCTTTGTAATTAAAATCAGTAAAACATAAATATTCTCCCTCTTCACTGTCTTGTTGCGGCATGTAACCCGATCCCACCTGTCCACCTTTATCATCCGAGCTCCCCAACTCAAAATATGACCGAATGAATAAATTCTAGTTTTATATATTTTTCTGTCAGTTATTCTGCCTCGTTTTTCGTACCAAACGATCCCGAAACTCGTTTTTATGTCTCTAATGGATTCCTTGTGAAATTCTAGTCAAGTTAGGCTTTTGAATCACTCGATTTGATCTTATAATGAAGGAGATATGTAGGTTTTAATATTTGCAAATAGTGCAGATTTTAAATACGTCGTCAGTGGCAATTTCGTACTTAATCTGAAAAATCTCGCAACCTAATTCTTAGTAAAACGACCATAAAATCCTCATACGATGTCCAAATTCGATGATTCTTTTTGCTACCGGTCTGTAATTACGATACGGATCTAATACTTCATTCAAAACAGAAATCGGAGCTCATTTGTTCAATATGATATCATTCATGTTTGAAGAAACGACATCGAAGCATAAGAAAGAACGAGCGCAACACAACCCAAACCTATTCGAAACTCACCCGAGCCCTCGGGGCTCTAAACCAAACATGCACGCAAGTATAAAAACATCATACGGACTTGCTCGTGCGATCAAATCATGAAAATAATATGTAAAACTATTAATTAAACCTCAAAACTCATCATTTTTCTCAAGAACACTTCAATTTCATTATTTCTCAATCGGACGTCCGAATCACGTCAAATAAACTCCGATTCTCACCAAACTTCACAGTTAGTATTCAAATACTATAAAAAATTTGTATCGGGCTTCGAAACCAAAATATGGGCCCGATACCAATGGTTTCAAACATTAATTCTTTTCTTTATTTCATTAATAATTCAGCAAAATAATTTCTTTCAAAAATTGATTTCTAAGGCTTGGGACCTCGGAATTCATTTCCGGGCATACGCCCAAGTCCCATATTTTACTGCGGAACTCACGGGATCATCGGAACACAGATCCGGGTCCGTTTACTAAAAATGTTGATTCAAGTCAACTAAAACCAAAATTTTTAATTCTAAAAATTATTATTTCTTATATTTTCACATAAAAGCTTTTCCGTTTCACGCCCGGACTATGCACGCAAATCGAGATAATTAAAATTAGTCTTTTTATGGCTAATAATCCTAGAATGGATTCTTAATTCACAAAATGACCCCTTGGGTCGTCACACCAAAGTTGGTCGGTTTTTCTTGGTCGGTTTTTACTGAACTTCTAGTAGTGTATTGTCTCTTCTTTTGAGTCGAGGATCTCCAGAAACAGCCTCTCAACCCTTCTGAGGGTAAGGTATGCGTACACTTTACCCTCCCTAAACTCCACTAATGAGATTTTACTGGGTATGTTGTTGTTGTTGTTGTTGCTAAGCCCAATGTAACGACCCGACCGGTAGTTTTGCATTATTGGACCCCGTTTCCCAAATGAAACTTCCCGTAGCACGGCTTATTTTGATTTATGACTTGCAGGGACGGGTGGTTCGGGATTCATAAGTGTTTAGAGTGATATAGGAACACTTGGTTCCTTAAGGTTGGCCTTTAAGGCCAAGTTTGACTTCGGTCAATATTTTGAGTAAACAACCTCGGAATCGAGTTTCGACGGTTTTGATAGCTTCATATGATGATTTCGAACTTGGGCGTATGTTCGGAATGGGTTTTGGATGACCCGGGAGCGTTTCGGCGCCCAATAGCGAAATAAGAGTTTCCTTAAGTTCATATTGTGGTTTGGGACGTGTTTTTATGTTATAGAGGTCCAAATGAAATTCTGAGATAGGGAATAGTTCCGTTATGTCATTTATGACTTGCTTGCAAAATTTGGTGTCATTCCGAGTAGTATAGGTCGATTCGGCGCATGGTTAGCAAATTCACGAACTTGAAGTTCTTAAGTTTGATCTTTAGGGGTTTTCAGTTTTAGCATTGTTTTGAATGTTCCGAAGGCTCGAGCGAGTCCGTATTATGATTTGGGACTTGTTAGTATACTTGGACGGGGGCTCGGGTGGGCCCAGGTGCCTCTCGGGCACCATACGAGGCTAAAAACCAGCTTAAACCATTGTTGGTGCACCTATTCTGGTGTGACCGCAGGTGCGGTTTCCCAGTCGCAGGTGCGGGATCGCTCCTACGGTCCCAGCCTTGCAGGTGCGACCCCCAGATGGGCTGCCCTTTTCTCGCAGGTGCGGGCCCTTTCCTGCAAGTGTGGAGCCACTAGTGCGGACTCAGTTCCGCAGGTGCGAGCCCAGGCCCCTTGCCCCAGTTCCGCAGGTGTGAGCCTTTAATCGCAGGTGAGAGACCGCATGTGAGGTTTTTGAGCCACAGGTGCGGAACCACAGAAGGCAGTGCGTTCTTTAAAACACGAGAATTCTTCATTTTTCTCCATTTCTTCCTACCATTAGAGACCTTGAGAGCTTGGAAAAGAGCCCCACGACCTAGCTACTGAAAGGTAAGTGGATTCTACCCTAATGTTAGTTTAATGCATGGATTCCTAGTCAAATTAACTACCTAATTAGTGAAAATCAAGGACTTGGGTTGTAACCTAGGGCTTTATGAAAACTTAGGGAATTACCCGTTAATTAGCCATGAAATCATACAAAAACCACATATTAACGATCCTTAGGTTATGGGTAAGTGATTCCTTCGAAAATTTCCGAAATTCGAGCATGCGGGCCCGGGGATGAATTTTTAGGATTTCTTCAAGTAGGATGAAATGACTAAGTAAATAGGAAAATTTCATGCTTTTGAGTATAATTTGATGTATTTACGTAACGTTTGATTAGTTTCGAGTCCTTGGGAGACGAGTTCGGAGTTTCGGGCGCATTCTTGATCCAGGGAGTAGGTTCGACGCGAGGTGAGTCTCCTTTCTAACCTTGTAAGAGGGAATTGTCCCCCTAGGTGATTTAAATGACTATGTGCTAATGTTTGTGGGGGATACATACGTACGAAGTGACGAGAGTTCGTACATAGCAGTTATTATTGTTATGTCCGGGTAGTTAGGCCTACACCATGCCTTGTGTTTTTCCTTGAAATGAACTATATGCTTTATGAATTTATGTCATATGCGGATTTGTTTCCTTGAGATCATGGAATTTGAGAATTTAAAGGAATCGTTCACTGGAAAATAAATTTATGAAGAATATTGTATGTGCATGCGACCGCTTCGCAATTTACATTCTGCGAGCGGAGTGTTATTTCCCCTACTCTCATGGGAGCGGGTCGTACGCCATGGCGAGATTGAAAGATACATTATGGTTAATATTGTGTGTGCATGTGTCCGCTTCACAATTTACATTCCGTGAGCGGAGTGTTATTTCTCCCACTCTCATGGGAGCGGGTCGTACGCCACGGCGAGATTGAAAGATGTAATTATGGTTCGGGTCGTTCGACCCTCGACAGTGCACAAATATGATTACTATGATGGCCCAGACCGGTTACCCTTATTCCGTATGCGCATGTTAAATTGTTAATGATTTCATGGATATTGAAGTGACAAGATATTTGGGGGAAAATGAAGTAGTAATTGTTTATTTTACTTCCAGTATTTATTTGAATTACAATTATCTTTAATGTTTACTATTTTATTCATCCTCGTATGCCTATTACTGACATCATATCTTGATAAATTATTTTGTTGGATCTTAGTGAGTGTCAAGTCGACCTCTCGTCACTAATTCTTCGAGGTTAGACTGGATACTCACTGGGTACGTATTTATTTATGTACCCATGCTACGCTTCTGTACTTAATTGTACAGGTTCTGAGGCTGGTGCATCTGATTATCAGACCTGATCTCGATCCTGAGTATAGATTGGACCTGATTTCACGGTGAGTTGCTTCTCCTGACGATCCCCGGCAGCACCATGGAGTTTCTTTTGTTATTCCCATCTATTTCTTCTAGACAGTAGGACAATTATATTATATCTTTTGTATATTCTGTTAGCATGCCCGTAGGACTTGTGACACTAGTTCCTGGCACACACGTGGTAGATATTATGGGTTGCAGGTCTCTATATATATATATTGGCTCACGCCTCTTTATGACTGCTTTTGGTTAAATTGGCTAATTATCTTTTTTAATTAATGTTTTGAACTTTAAAACTTGACACGTGTTGGGATGTTTAATCAAATATGGGAAAATCCTTAGTAATCTGAGTGTTGGCTTGCCTAACCCCGGCGTTGGGCGCCATCACGACCTGAGTTAGGATTTTGGGTCGTGACACCCAATTTTGAGGCCGATCCTGGATTTCAACCTTATGGGTTCAACTTTTAAGGTTTTTAGTATTGAACCTATTATATTTTTAAAGTTATAGGTTCATATCTATTATTTTTACAATTTTAATGAATTTTTACATATAAATTTTTACTCTGCATTAAAAGTTATGAATTCGATTGAACCCGTAGGTAGAACATTGAATCCCTCCCCGGCCCAATTCATGGTTGTCTTAAAGTTCTTAACACTTACCTGATAAGCATGTTTTGATATTTTTGCTTAAATAAAACATAAAGTGCATCAATACATTGAACTCTAAAATAAAAGATCTGCAATCACTACTAAAAATCCGGTAAAAAGCGATCAAAAATTTGCGATCAAAGTTGGTTGGTCAAAAAAAGCGACCAACTTTGGTCGCTAATTTGAAGAAAATTATTAAATAATTATTTTAAATAATTTATCGACCAAAGTTGGTCGCTATTTGGTCGATAAAGTGGTCAACATGTTGACCGGGCTGGTCAGACTTGCTTAGTCAAAGAAATATTGAAATTAGCGACCAACTTTGGTCGCTAAGGTGGGACCCAGTTATAACGTTTTAATAATTATATTATTATTTAAAACTTTTTATAAAATATAAATAAATCTGATTTAAAATTTAGCGACCAACTTTGGTCACTAATTTTTAATTTCTGGATATTTAGCGACCAAAGTTGGTCTCTTTTCAAGTCAACATTGGTCAAAATTAAAAATCACTTTTATATTTACTATCTAAATAATATAAATATAATCCGTTAACACTTTTGTATTACAAGGGATGAATACATACATACATATATATATATATATATATATATAGGTCGAGACATTTTATTTTTAATATTCAACGATGCATCTGAGTAGGTTATAAGTCGATAAATCAATTGACACACATATATATTTGATGAAAAATTATATATACTAATTAGGATCTTGACAAGTCTATCAATCCCTAAAAGAACCCGAGGTCTGTGTGTCAATTGATTTATCGACTTATAACCTACTCAGATGCATCATTGAATATTAAAAACAAAACGTCTCAACTTATATCAATTAATCCGTTATAATTGATTCATCGACTTATAACCTAGTGATGAATGAATGTAATTCATTAACTCTGTTATAATACAAATAATGAATACAGTAGCATATACTATAACATGCTATATATGTAGTTAACGTAGCACGAAGTGTGTGTTATATATATATATATATATACGCATACTAACATACACTAAAACAAGTTATATATACGTTATAGTATTACAGTGAAGTGTTTGTGTGTGTGTGTGTGTGTGTCTATATATATATATATAAGAACATGAAGCGCTGGGAACACATGGTCGGGTTATTTTAGGGATTGATACACTTGTAAATTGATTCATCGACTTATAACCTACTTAGATGTATCGTGGAATATTAAAAACAAAACGTCTCGACTTATATAAATTAATCTGTTATAATTGATTCATCGACTTATAACCTAGTGATGAATGAAGGTAATTCATTAACTCTATTATAATACAAATAATGAATACATTAGCATAAATTATAACATTCTATATATGTAGTTAAAGTAGCACGAAATGTGTGTGTTATATATACACACACTAACATATTCCAAAACAAGTTATATATACGTTATAGTATTACAGTGAAGTGTGTGTATCTCTCTCTCTCTCTCTCTCTCTCTATATATATATATATATATATATATATATGTAAGAACATGAAGCGCTAGGAACACAGGGTCGGGTTCTTTTAGGGATTGCTACACTTGTAAATTGATTCATCGACTTATAATTGGTTTATCAATTCATTCATTATTCGTACGTAGTAATGTAT